>PNEQ01019505.1:19121-72728 GCA_003012365.1 Medauroidea extradentata
GAAATTAATTCTTTGGAAAATCGCATGCTATCAGCGCAAAAAAAAAAAAAAAAAGAATTCGTACATTTACCAGAAAAATCTTACATACAAACGACAGAACATTTATCAGTACACTACAATACAGATGTCGGAGATCAATAAAGTTTTATAAATTTTCCAAATACCTGTGAAGGCTAGTGGAATATATTTTTCTGAGCAGATTGTTTGATGTGAAAAAAAAAATAACCTTTGACTGCCTATCACATTTTACAAAACATTTTGAACTTTTACAAAATACATTCTTGGAAACTGATTGCGAGAAAAAATAATTGGGACACTTGAAACAATAATGTAAAATGTAGGCCTACAAGAATTTATTTCTAAATATATGACTCTATTTGTAAATGTACAACTCTATTTGTAAATGTACAAAAAATTTTGGAAATGTACAGATAGGCTATATTTTAATATTAACAAGTAGTTCCTTGATAATGTACAATATTATTGTAAAGTTACAAGGAGATTTTTTTGGAACTAGTTTCCGAAAAAATTTTATTGTATAAGTGCAAACATATTTTTACTACCTGAATATTTGTTTATTCAATAGCGGAGCCTCAATAACTAATTTCCATTGGGCTAAACTGCTAAAAATTCTGAAATGAACTACTTCTACTAGGCCAACATAGTCAACTGCTGCTAATATTAAACTAAAGGATGGCTAAGTGATGCGGGGAAAGATGTGGTGCGTCTGGAGTGAGTGTAGGCAGGTTCGTGGAACCGCATCAAACCAAGTTCAGAACCCTTATCTTTTTTTACTAATAAGCAGCGAAGTGGTGCGAATCTGGAATAAAATAACACTCATGCATACTGAATACTAAACTTGGTTTTTTCCCTGCACTAAAACTTATATTTTACAAAAAAAAAACTTATCGGAAAGAAGTCTTGATTACAAAACTGTAGGGGTTTAAACGATTTGATTAACACCTAAGACTCAAAATTTCGGTATTATTGGGGAGGACTAAACCAATCATGGGCCTTAATAAGTGCTAAGAATTCGATGACAAGCATATTTTTTTTTGTATTTTAAGAAACTAAGTTATTTCACAAACGTGTTAATTAAAGGAATGGAAATAAAATGACGGCCCGCAAAGAAATTCCAGAGCAAGGTGTACGAAAAGTAGTATTTAAACAATATTAACTAGAAATCAACCATACTCTCAAAAATTTTTGTCACGAACTTCCCGTAATTTCGACTGACTATTTTTCTTTTTAGCGTGAATTCTTCAACTTTTTAATCAGCATGTGATGACATTTCCTTTGTATGAAATGTACGCTCTGTAGTTTACGCATAGGTCTACTAACACGTCAGAATTAAAATAGCCTACTATTGTTTTGGTGATATTGGCCTGATAATATCCTTTATGATTCATCCCTAAAGAAGAGATTAACGTCCTAGTATTCTGAGCTAGGCTTACGTAAAGGCACTTTAATATCACATACCAAAACGTTTTTGCAAGTGGTTAAAATTAGTAAAACTTTATTTAGACTATATTAGCTTAATTTAATTTTTAAATTCTCTAAAAGACTTTCACGAGTGATAAAATAACGGTCAATACGTAGCATGTGACGTGTAAATTTGGTGCAATTTATTTAAGTATATTGGTGTGAGATAGCATATTTTTTACTATGGGCCAGCCTAAAAAATAGTAAGATTTTAATTTTGTCGTGCTATTATGCGAAAATTAAAGGATACGAAACAATTTTATACCAATGAAGAGTCTTCAAGCGTAATGTTTATAACTTAAAGAATATTCTGTTTAATCATTAGGATAGATGGTTTTGGTACAGATGGTGCCTAAAGCGAAGCTTGCTACCTTAAAGTTGTACGGTTGGAAATATTTTTCATTATGTTATAACTGTACAGATTCCTGTTGAACTTGTAGCAATTACCTCTAATAAAAATGTCGTCCAATTAAAAATTTTTAAGTAGGCCTATGAATATTCGTTAATAAAAGTCTGTCAAAGATTACTGATACGAGTACTTACGTATGGTAAAAGAATACTGTCCTGCGTAAACATAGTGCTCAACGGATGTCGTAAAGTACTTACTAAATTATTAAAAAATTAAGTTTACTCATAGAAATGTTTTTTAGCATTAGTAAAGTAAAATAAGGTAATTTGACGACAGTTCTTGCCTCAGATGGGGATAAAGAGCGTGCTTACAGAACACATATGTGCAGTTGTCATCGGCGAGGTAAATTATTCTCATAGAATGAAAAAAATATACTACATTCAATTTTTTACTATTACAAGAACAAAAAAAAAAAAGGACAGTTTCATGCTACTCGCGCACGACACATTATTTAACTGAACAGTAACCAGAAAACACAAACAGTTAGTTGGGTTTGTTGTTTAGCGAGCTTCGCCTTGGCGTTGAAGAGCGTGCGGTTGAAATGAGAAGTGTCGGAGCACAGCCGTGCTTTTATAAGACAGCAGCAAGTGAGTGTTGTAAGCTGTGGTTGTCTGGCGGCGAGGTACGAGTGTGCACGGCGCAGTAGCTATGTCGTCACACAGCCCTCCCTGCCAGCATCATACCTCTCACTTGAACAGCCTCCCCTTCTCCGCCCGCCTAGATCAACATCTCTTCCCCCCTTCCTGGCGTGGACCACGCGCAAAAGTGCAGTCCCCGGGGTGACGGGCTCTCATTGGCCGGCGTGTCAAGTGAGTCGTGCGCATTGGCTGAACTCTGGCCCGCCGACAGCCACTCACAGCGCAGGGGGCAAACACCCGTCGGCCTGCCGCCGGGCAACAAATTGTCCTAGCGCTTGCCTTTCCCTCTTGTTCGCTTCTCCCTCGCGGGACGAAAAAGAAGCAGCACGAATATAGTTTTAGCCTCGCCGCTTCGTGTTCTCGTTATGTGTACACCAAGTAAGAGCACCGAACAAAAATTATTTTCGTTGCACTCTAGGTGGAGGGAAGCTTCGTGGGCTAGGTCGTCCTGCGACCCGTGGTGGAGATTTCTCGCCCCGCGCGAAGTTTAGATCTCGCCAATACCGCCGAGCCATTTTTTCAGGGATGGTATAAACAATTCCCCCTCCCTCCTCCCCTCTCCGGCGGGTGCAGGGTTTGGCGGGCATGGGCCACGCACGAGCCCCAGGTGGGGGATGAGAGAAGGGGTCGTGGAAGATGGGTGTGACAGCTCAGAGTGCCACGGCGGCAGTAACAAGCGCGAATACTGTGCGACGAGTGACGAGACTGCTTGGAGTCTGACATCAAGGTGAGAGGACACACCTCGTCCACTGATCTCTGCAGTAGGATTTCCTTAACTTCGCAAAACATGCCCTTCTTGTCTCCGCCTAATTTCAGTGTCTTTGAATAGGCGGTGCTTATATCAGTTTTCGAATACTCTACTTATTGTCACGCGACGTTTCCTTCAGGATTTAGTAATGCGCTGTACGCTTAGCAACGTAGATCATGTAGAACTATGTGCTACATCTTTGTGTGTGTTGCGAATGAGTGTTCCGTTTAACAATTTTCGTTAACTTACTTGGAAGGTGCGGTTTACGATTTCATGCGTAAGTTATTACTGTTGTTATTTCTTAGGTAAGCTAATATATATTCCGATTCTGTATTTCGCAATAAGTTTTAAGAAATTTAAATATTCGATCCTCCATTTTACCATTCTTACTGTATTGTTTTCAATTTGATGTATTTTGTCTAACTAAGCCTTTTTTATCTTTTTTAAATTTTATAAAAAGCCTATATTTCCAAAGTAGGCTAACTTAAAATAGGCTATTTACAATTCAAAAGACAGCATCTACACGCTTATGCCTTAGGTATTTAAAAATGTTTACAACACAGAAAACTAATGTGATAAACATATGCTACTCTATGCGTCGCGTTTTGTTCCTGTATTCTTCTGCTTCCTAAGTTACTCAATAATGGTTGTGTAAGTCTGTTTACATCAACTTCGCAGCATTTTCGGCGTAAAAATGCATTACTATTGGCACTTTATTACAAGCCATGTTATGTGCAAATTGCCAAACGGATATTCGTACTATAATACCAAAGGTTTCATAATTCGTTCATTCTAAAATTTGTGTATTAACAAATTACTAAACCTTTATTACCTTAATATTTCTGTATTTGGGCTATCATTCGTTTTCCCCTGTTTTTTTAAGCTATCGTTGAATCAACGATTGATTATAGTCTAAACAGTAGGCTGCGTAACGCAATTGTAGGGAACAGTAATTCTTAAAAATTTGTTCCGTTTTTTTTGTCACGAACTAAAAAAAATAAGTTACTTCTTCTCAGTTTGACAAAACATTTGGTAGGCCTAATGACTATGACCGCGTGAACTTAAAACATTCAGTGCAAAATATTGCTAGGCAACTTACGAAAAAATAGTTAGGCATGCACAAAGTTTCAAGTAGGCCTAAACATGAATAGGTTTTTAATCGTGTGATAAATTTGTAGCCTAAATAATTTCGCTACACATTTAATTACGTCTATATTGGCTTACGTGAGTGAAAATATTGTTAGCCTAGTTAAACTGATAGGCATTCAGCATTAAACGTCTTCTTAAACCTAAACAAATAAAACCTAATAATCCTCTCACGTGGCGCATATTCCCTACGTGATGGCTGCATACACAAACGCACGGAGGTCGGGACTGTGGAAATGCACGCATAGCCTACGTTCCTCGCAATAAACAAGTTGGCTTCGTTGTGCTTGTTAGGCAATTTTTAATATATCGAAGTATTGACGCCAGAGTCTTCCAGTAAACCAAGTGCCGTTAAAACCTTTTTATTTAACATTTTTTAGTTGTAGAATATTATAGAACAAACGCAAAACTTGTAGTATTTTAAATTATAATGAAATTAATTACTGTTTTGGCTTTGGTGTTAAATTCGCTTCTTGGTGGCTGCATTTCGGCCTAAGACTCCAACCTGTATGCGAACATAGACAGATACAAGTTCAACTAATGACGACAATAATAAAACAAAATACGTTAAGCCTGTAGTTCGTGTTTGACGAAATCTAATTTTATTAGATGAACTCCCACATCGTCCGAGTGAGACTCAGCTACCACAGATGACATTTTACATAGCCTAAGTTTACGTCAGTTTTGCAGGGTAGTTTATAACTTGTTGCTGTCTCAACAACTTCCATAGATGAGCGATTGAATGTGGCGAACAGACAAGGAGCGACGTGGAAACACCACAGCATGGAATTTCCCTGTTATCACATCAGTGATCATTACAGGACAGAATAGGGCATTTTGTCTTGCGTCTTAGTTGCTGTAACACGTGCAACAAAATCTCACATAATAAAATAACATTTAAAATGTCCGCACTTGTATAAGTATTTGACCTATACCATAATGTTATCAATAGTCAATTACATAATAAAAAGCATAAACTAACCATGTCTCACGATTATAGATAAATTTTTCTTTGACTTTTTGAACCCGTACATGTGTTACTGAAAAATATCATAAGCCTAAGCGTTATACATTTCTCTTGTGTTACGAATATTACCAACGAAGAAAAAATTTTAATTAGTTTTTCTATGTAAAATTAAATAAAGTTAAAAAGTAAATAAACTTCTTGTGAAACTGAAAGAAAATAACCCAAACAAATGATACTACTAGATTTAATCTTCTTTCAAAACATGATAAGCGTGTGTTCCCGAAAGTTCAAATACTTTTAAACTTTCTTTAGTAAGTTATTCATGCCAGCATAATTTTGGTATCACAGCTCTGTATATTATGCCTATTATAACTTATCTAGATTGTCAAAGAACCTGTGTAAATATGGTTGCATATTATAACAGTCCTACACTTGACGTTTGCCAACTGAAATTTTTGCTCTTTTTGAATAACAAAACGTTAAAATAGACTTGCCTACAAAAATAAGTGAGCTTTCAGAAGGTAATTTGCGAAGATTGTCAATGTTTGCGTGGACATTGGCCTGTGCCTTTCCAGTAGCTGCGTTTACGTAATAACCGTACACTGTAGAATATTTTGTGTAGGTCCTATTTAAACTTAAAGCAAATTGTACACCTAGTTATCAAATAAACTCTTATGGAAGAACAGTAATTACTGTTGCAAAATTGCGGAAGTCCACTAAATAGTCTTGAAATATTAGTTAGTTTTACATCTAATATGACCCTAACTAAACGTATACTCCTTATAGCAGTGAAAGAAGAGAAAAATATTGATGTTTGTAAATCAGCTGTGGTGAATGGTGCAGCCTACGTTAAGTACAAATATGACTTTAAGTGTAGGGCCTATATACGAATATGTTTCAAACTATTCCTGAGATAAAATATGATCGACGGAACTGAGACTCAGAACGGCGTACTTTCTGATAGGCTGGTAAAAGTGATAGGCCTAAGCTCTCTCATGGGCATATCTCAAGTTTTTTAAATGACTGCACTATCTTACTTTAATTTAGCGTATTTCTAATTATTTAATAATATTCTGAGTATGGTCAGTTTTCACAATTTATCCATCTAAGCTTTTTCTCGTAAATTAATAGTTTATAACAAAAATAAAATATGTTCACGAAGGTTCCTATGGCAATGAAAATACACGGCGTAATACTGATAACAGATTACTTAATGTTATTCCTTGAAGTACCATACTAACTGGTTTGTTTTAGGCACGAAATAATTTGTGATGGGAGAATAGGCCAAAACAATGTTGCACGATCGTGTACGATTATCTTTCTAAAGAAATTACGTGTAAAATAGGTATGTATACTTGTTCTATGTTCACTCGAAATATTCCTGTGTAATTTTTTACATGTAAGGACTTAACTGTGCAATATCAATCACATATTTTTAGGAATAAGAAAATGAACTATCGACGAAAGCTTTACTTGCTTTGCCAACGGTAGTAACTTGAGGGTTATGTTTCATACTTTTGATAAATTGCTTTCCCAGGACATAAGTAGATACACTTCTGACCATTCGTCATGTTAACATTTATAATTACAAAAAACACTGGTTTTCCAACGGTGAAATACGTTATTTAAACATTTACAATTAATCTTTGATAGCTGCGCTTAAGAGCGTTAATGCAATAAACAGTAGGCCTTATGTAATTTTTTCTTTAAATTTGTGGAAACTAATTAAAATAATATCCGAAAAAATGGATTTAAAAAATCCTATCCGAATCACAATAGTCTTCTTGTCCAGTTAGGTTATAGGTGCGCATGATTCTATCTGTTTTGAGGCTCGCCTGGTACAGTTCCTTGTGTAAAACATGACTTAGATGTGAACTGCTTAAACTGATATATTTCTTACGATAACATGTAAGCATAGTTGACCAAAATTTCAATGGTAATCAAACTTATAATACAATTTTTATAGTCTATTAAAACCAAGGTTTGTTCAGTATTGGTGTCGGAAATAGACATATCTGAGTCTCTGATAAAGGCCAATTAAATACGAATAACAAAGTTAATGTGAGTGAATCATGTTTTATAAAAAAAAAATAATGAAAGGACTGTAAGATTAGGTTATACATTTTGACAAAAAATTTTATAAGGTCTATATAATAGTCTAGAGGTAAAGTGCGCAATTGACAAAAATAAAGCCATGGGTTCAAAACTTCTTAAAGTTGTTCTTTTTGTAAGTGTAGTAGTTAGTAATTACTGTGTTTGGTATTGTACCAAGACGTTCTTTGTTTATGATTACGATTATACTGTTTTTGTAACACAAATACAAATTTAAAACTCTCTACATTGTAATAATACTAATATATAAGCCTGCTTGGTATTTTTACAAGAATTTATTCTATCAAAACCCCATACAAGCATTTGTAGAGTGATATTTCACGTACGAAGCCTGAAGTAAAAAATCATTAAATTATTGTAGTTTTACGTAAAAATGGTTTAGCGAGTTCGAGCGTATATAGTCTTGCGTTTAGAGTAAATACAAGCTACCTAGGCCTATTTTAGCATCCGAAAAACGTTAATGGGTGTGTGCGTTCCTGCGTCCGTTTTTAATATCACATCAATATAAGGTACACGTTTTATAATAGTTATTGTTGACAATCTTTATCGGCCGTTACAAATTATTATGGTTTAGTTTCGGAATCCAGAACTTATTTGTTTCAAGCTTGTGTAAAACTTAACCTGTGCTTCCGTTCGTTGCATGTAAGAAACGGTCGCCGGGATATGAAACGTTCACAAGGAACTTGTTTGAATTACTGAACCTAAAAATCTGTAGGCCTGTTTCGGCTCACTTTATGGGCCTAATTTGGTTTTCTGTTTCTGATTTATGTCTTTGAGTTATACTGAAAATTTATTTTGACCTATGTTAATAAGATATATCCGTTTGTATGAAATTCTTATACAACGAATAGTTTATAAATAGAAAAACCGCGCGCGTGTTTGCATCGACTTCTGGTTATGATAGAGCGGAATTAATACAGTTAAGCAATACGGCAATGTAGGGCTCCTCAGACAGCTGCATTCAGGAGAAATTCAGTTGGGAAATTATCGTTAACAACTAGGCCTACAATTGCATTACAGTAAATATAGTCTATTCAAATACGAAGGAAAGCTGAACTGCTGTGCTTGTAGTCCTATGTAAAATTTTAAACAATAACAATAAGCTAATACATTTTTTTGTTAATTGGTCTTACTTCTAACAACTCAATCTTTCTATCTAATTCTTTGTTAAGAGACGAATAGTTGTCTTAAAATATAATTTATACTTCAATGTTATGTTGTTAATTAAATTTTCTTTAAAGTTTAAAATAAATTACCTGTGCGTGCACACAGTGTATATATATATATATATATATATATATATATATATATATATATATATATATATATATTTATTTATTTATATATATGGCCTATATTACGAGACAGTAACGTACGTATCTTTAATCTAGTTAAAGACATGCATTCATAATATGTTAGGTTTCTGAGAAATATTGGTTTGTAAAGGATACTTTTCCTTCCATAAAAAAATACATTAGCCAACTTCTCATTGTAATCAGAAAAATTGGGCAATATTTTGTTTAGGTAAATCTACGAGACATATTATTTGGAAATTTTATATCGATTTATTTTTTTTCTGTAAGGACCTCTTAATTCTCCAGAAATATATTTAGAAGAATTAATCATTTCATAGCACGAAATTTAATTGTTGTTAAGGCAATATCCATCACCACATTTAAATTTGTTTTACCAAGGTACTACTATTTTAAAAACTTCACTCTAGTAGTTACAATCTTCATTAGTATGTTTATATATTAAACCTAGTCCATTTAGGTAGAACTTACAAGCTTCCCAAGTTTCAAAGAAGTGTCCATATTTTAAACTATAAGACTTGTCTACATGAAATATGTAACGCCACATTAGTCTTTTATAAATTAAAATAATTTAATATAAACTACTGTAAACCAAATAACGATTTAAATAGTTTATACACTTTATGTGTATTATTCTGTTATTAGCTTATGGACACTAGTTACTTTGGTATATTTTATCGATACCATTGAAATGCTCACAGTAGTCTAAATTATTACCTCAGCCTGGATTTAGAGATAAATTATTCATGGTCTGAACCAGCTGAAAATTTTGAAGCTACTTTTCAGTAATTCTTGCAAATGGAAACAGTTAAACTTAACTATATAACTTGTTGAATAAAATCTTAAATTTATGCTGCAGTTCTCAACTTCCAAGAAACGTTTTGTTTTTATTGTTTTTTTCCTACTTTTCTATTTACATAATATCTGGGATTGCCAATATTTATTTCAGTATTGAAGGTTATATTTGCGAAGAAATTAATCGCAAAATAGTTTTATTATCTGTTAGGCGTACTGTTAAAAAATTGTTCCTAGTAATTTTGGAGGTTATATAGTTGATAAAACGAAAACCTGGTTGACTTAAATACACTTCATAGGCTAAATTAGGCTCTAAACCGACAGTAAAAGAAATAGGTTCGATAGCGAGTGGATGTTTTTTTCAGCCGTTATAACGCTACAACTTATGATGCTCACTTCATACGAAATCACGAAAAGTAAATCCTAAACCTATTTAGTTTAGACATACCGATATTAAAACTTAAATAACAACTTGTTGATTTGATATAATATGCATATTGAAAAAAAATTATAAGAATAATAGTTACTGTAAACTTGATACGAGTTTCAAAGTTACAAACATAAGTGACGTGAATATCACATTTATTGAATGACAGTACACTGAAAACAGAGTATGGTTGCAGGTACTATATTTATATTAAAATAATGACAACAGATCATTTCGGTTGTTTGTACTGCTATGGACAGTTCCTTCAAAAATCTGCTGTATAGAAGTTACCACCTGGTTTGTAAAAGCAACAGGCCTCTTTGTTTCTTCTACAAAACAGATTGTTGAAGGAACTGTCCAGAGTAGTACCAACAAACAAACAGTTTTGCTGTCCCTATTTTCACAGAAATATGGTACCTGCAACCGTACTCTATTTTCAGTGTATGACAATAACACAAGGAAAAAGTCAAGTGCTACGCTACGCAGAATCTTTCTTCTAAAGTTCAAGGTGTTCGCTAAATGGGCTACTGAAACGGAACGGGTCAACTTCGAGGTAACGTTGAACCTAATATACATTCCTAAATATTGGGATAAGTGTTCTACATTTATAAGACAAAGGCTTACTTTATTCACAGTTAGTTGAGGCACTGAAATAGGCTTATCGCGCGAAAAGTTGACTGTATGTTAGGCTCCAACGTGCTATGTATATCACTGAAGGTTTTGTATCTATATAGGCTACAGCTTATCTTAGGCAATGTTTCTCTCTTGAACAGGTTCAGTTAATACTGTAGAAATTTAAGGGGCGTGGAAAGGTACAATGTCGAGCGGACGACTCGAATACTCAGTCGTCAATAAAATATGAAATACTCATCAAAATTCGACGAGATGTTTCTGCCGAGTATAAATTTTATCAGCAGACGTTTATCTATATAGCACTATGCGGTAGTGTGCTTTACTTTCAAGTAAAAAATTAAAAACTGGTTTTATAAATATGAGGGCTTGAAAACACAAAATCTATAAAAGTGGAAACTGTAATTTTTTATAATTTTTAATATGATAATATATGGGCCTCTATAATAACCGAATTAAAAAAAACTCGGGTTTTCATTGAAAAAAATTTTACCATCAGAAAATCTTTGCGCGAGATGTTTACGTATGTTAAAATTATTTTTAAATAACAACACGAGTATTTTTGAAATTCTGTTATTATAGAGTCCTAGGTATTATTACCCTACATTAAAAATTACAAGATTTGCAGTTTTCCATTTTTGTTAATGTTGTGGTTTCAAGCCTTTCTTTATAAAATAGTTTTCAATTTTTTACTCTAAAGTAAAACATACTGCCGCATAGTGCTTTGTAAACGTCAGCTGATAAATTTCTACTCGTCAAATAATTCTCTTCGAATTTTGATGAGTATTTCGGATTTTATTGACGATTGTTTCCGTCGTCCTCTGTACATCGTACATTTCCATACCCCTTAACACAGGCCGGGTGTGAGTTGTCCCAAAATTGTTCACATGTTTCACAATTTGCGTCATCCAATACCGTAGGATAAATATTCTACAGTTAATTGGAGGCTACGCTGACTTTAAATTTTTTTCGCGATTTTCCAGTCCCTCTAACAAAAAGTAATCGGAACATAAAATTTTGATGCCACACTTGAATATAAACAACACAGACTTACAGATATTTCAACTCAGAGAAATAATTTTTATGGAAATCAGAGCAATAGTTACGGTACAACCATTGATGCAGCTGATAACTGTTAGTTGTTGTTCCGGTATTTAAAAAGTGGTTTGCATGAAAAAAAAAACTTAATGTTTGCTGGTTTTAAACTACCACCGGAATATTTTAGGTTTTTAAATATGGACTTAGGTAATGCTAAATGAACGTTAATCTACATGAGAAAAAAAAGCATAAACAGCTTAACATAAGAATAAAGCCGAAGGACTAAAATATTTTGTTTTAAAATAATAGTTTGAAGCATTAGAAGCATATATATTAACAACTAAGATATAGAATATGTTTTGAGATTATGTTCAGTAATATTTTAACTACTCCGTTAAAATTGTAAAATAAACTTATTTGGTTTGTCGATAACGGCTTTGTTCATTTATTTGGATTCACTCCGACTGACCCTTTAAATTTGCTGATTAGTTGTAACTTGTAGGCGTTATTTAGCAATAGTAAAACAATGTTGTTTAATGGCTGTACCAGGCTGAATAATTACGGCCTCGCACTCGGCAAAGTGAGAAACTCTAAAACACTTTCTTTGGTAAAACACACATTGTGTTAGAACAAATATAACATTTTGTTTAAAAATGAACCAATGCAAAGTATTTTTGCCCTAAACCAGAGGTTGGTTTACACACAATACAGTAATGTTGACATATATTGTGTTACTTTTAAAATAGAATGACAGTATTCTTTTTGGTGAAATTGGTTGTAGGTATTTTAATGACAATCTTAGTACTGAAAAATGTGTTATACTTGCTAAAAATTAAATAAAATTGACCTAAAAGAAATAAAGTGGTACCAACTGTAAGGTTTTGGATTTGTCTTTTCTGTAAAGCGGTAAGTGCTTTAATGACGGCTTATGAGAGCCAGATATTTTTTTTCTTTGCTGTGACGAAAACTTATGCTCTGTAGGTAGTGGAGACGAAGTTTGAGATTAACTGTTTGTAATAACGCACAATTTTATTTGAAAAATGTGATTATTAAATACATTGCTGTTTATTATTGCGAAAAGGTTTTCATATACTAGACTAGGTAGTACCACCTTATGAAGTTTTCATATATTTTGGTTAGTTACATTTTCCGTACGGTAAAGGGGCATTCCCATAGATCTTGCGTAAATTTCCTGCATGCGTTTATAGTTATTTACGTTGTGGGTAGGCTAGGCGTTATGTCACCCCTTTTGTACATAACTGCTCTCCACTTTAGTTTTCTAAGTGTGTAAACTAACAAAAACGTCTTGTATAGAACAATTCTACATTAAACTGGTCATATTAAGGCTCGGCATCACGCACCATATTCAATTATTTTAATTTAAGTTTATTTTAATTTCGAGAAGAAAAATGTCGTATGCGCCACAAATTCTGTTTGCGTTGTGCTACAATACTGGTGTCACGGTTGACGTGTTAACGCATAAATACGCCTCTATGTATGTATATAGTCTAGCAAGTTTTCATATTCATTATTTTCTGGACAGTTTGCAGACTAAATAGGGACGTTAAAATCTCTCTAAAATTAAAAAAAATAGTAAAATTAAATGTGACGTCTGATACCACGCTTAACTATAAGAAATGGTGGAAAATGGTATTTAATAACGAAAACACGTACATTTAGTTTGTCTATATACCGTAAAAAAGTGTGGAATTACAAATATATTTCTTATGGGGTTTTACATGTTTGTGTATATGCATAGTTTAAAAAATATGTTGTGTGTTGTACAAAAACATTTCCAAGAAAGAAAATAGGAATAAATCGCGCGGGCGGCGCACATGTGTGTGTACAAATGCATATAGGTAAATCTACGTAACTAGAGTAAGTTTAATGCCCCTAACTTGTATAGTAAATTTCACTTAGGCTTACCTGGAAGTTAAATTGCCGTATTCTACAATAAAATTCATTTAGATAAAAATTACATTCAGCCGGTAACCAAAGAATGACAGAAATTTCTGCGTATCTAGTAAACGAAAATTCAACAAAATGATAACTGACATATTTAGTAACTGTCGATACATAAAACCTTCAGTGTTGTAGTATTGAGCGCGCTGGGTCACTGGCGTAAGGTGTAACGGTTCGATTTCCATTCCTGCTTAAAGTTTTAAAACTTTAATTATGTTGTGTGTAATTTGTACGATAATACTACAAAATTTGTTGATTTATGTCAATTTCTTATTTTATTAATAGTGAATTCGACCATACTTTAAGCCTATCGGAGCACATGTGTGCAATTTACTTCCTTTGCGTACAAGAGAACTGAAGACTACTTGTGATCGTAATTCTGTTCAAAAAATCGCAGGAGGCCTACACGAACATCGCACAAACAAGCCGTAGGGACTATACAAGAAATTGCTAATTTTTATATGTAAAGGTGAATTCAATGCAGTATCATTTCTTCCAACGACCTATACATATTTTAAAATCATTCGTTGATATGCGGAGTAATAATATTACAGCGTCAATATTGACATTGTGTTTACATCCTTAGCAAAAAAACATTGGTTAAGAGAATACTGACCGCTTCATGTATTTTAAAATTTATTATTTTTATCGTAACTTCGTTTTACACTCACCCTTCACGCAAACAAATTTTAAATAGTTGGCGCATAAAGAAAATCGAATGAATATATTATTCTTCAAGGAATTCAGCATCAGATTAGTATATTATCAGAATTAAATTATGCAACAGATGTAAACACTTTGTGGGACTTATTTTATGTAAGGTTACTCCCCCCCCCCAAAAAAAAATACGTTCAATGAAGTGAAAACCAATTTCTTGTTATGTATATAATATCTGTGAGAAAGTATTTACGAATAGTATTATAAAAAACTGAAAGAACACGCGAAAGGAAATAATGAAGATATCACGAATTACAGATAAAATAATCATGTTAAATATTGTAGACCTACACAGACAACACGACGACATAGGCGAGTATAAATAGGCATACCTCGAGAACAAGTTTAAACAGTTTTTTCCCCTTTGTGATAAATGACCTAAAATATGTTTTTGTAACTCTGATGTATTTGCTGGTCTTTTTTCTGTTAAATTGTGAGTTTCATACGATTTACAACAAAATGCTGCAATTATAGTCCTAGGTATTTTTTAATGATTTTCTTTATACCTACTCTTCCACTTTAAAATTATGCTTAAAAATACTTGAAATATTCAATTGTGATGCTTAGTTAAATTCATGTGTACAATTTTAGTAGTTTATTTTGTTTTTAGGGTTGAGTGTAGGCCTACTGCTATGTGGAAATTAACGACACATTTTATGTAGCAGCTTATATCCCCTGCAAATATGTTATAACATATCTATAATTTAAATAAATTCTAGGCTAAAATGAAGTAATTTTATCGAAAATACATAATATCTATTGTCTAGCGAACTCTGAAAAATTATTGTGGTTTGAAAAAGTGAAAATCTGACATTGTAAACAAGACATAAGTCATAGCGACAAAAAGTATACCGCAAAACTACAATATTTCACAAAAGTGTGCTTTAAATTCAATAAATATACTAAATTTAAGTTATTCATGGTTAAGTGAGCACTTTTAAAATAACTATTTACTTTTTTTTTGTTTTCAGCATATTTGTATTTTCCGTTATAGTAAATGTATAAGCACATTAGTGTCAATAAAAAATTGTATGTATGTCTATGGGCCTATTTCATGGTACTCTTAAGTTAGCACTAGAGGTTATAATTAAAACTTCTTTTTGATAACTGTTCTTGACAAAATGGCTTTTTTAAGTGTTCATTTGTTGCAACAGCTAAGTCAGTGTTTACTTCAACAAATATACAGTATAGTAATAAACAACGAATCACGTATCTCCAACGATACAAAACTGAAATTAGTGAGGATACTAAGGAAGAATAATGTAGACGTTTCATGAACTTGAATCAAAGGAATGAATCTATATCGGATAAATCTAATGGTATTGGAATCGAGCTGTCGGCATTTGTGACTTGTGCTATTCTCAACTGACAAATAAGTTTCGATAGTGCAATAAAATTTCGTGCAATCTGTGTTTAATCACATTGGTCTTGTTTTCGTTTTGATAACCTATACACGTTGTATTTGCTTATTAATTGTTCACTATCCATAGTAAGGACCAACGCACTATTGTTTCTATAATCTTGTTACTAACGTAAGCAGCTCTAAATGTAATAATGAACAATATGATAATATCTACAGTCCTTTACACATTAGCCAATCAGTCTATGTCTTAACCGAAATAATGGATGTTTCAATGCGATCATAGGCGCAGTGTGACTATTTTTTTTGGAAGAAGGGATGGCTCTGTTACCTAATTTATTTGGGTTATGAGATATTAACTACAGTAATTTTATCAAAACTACAGAAAACGTGCAAATAACTTTCTCTCGTTCTTTCCCCGCAATAAGTAGATTTGTGCCACTATACCGCACAAAAATAAGTATTTAGGCAAACCTTGAAATGTCGCAAGAAGCAAATTTTTTGTTCATAGATAAACGCATGTCAAAATAATTTACCAGTTGGGGAACGGGGGCGGCAGACTCCCCTTACCCCCTAACCACCCCCCGCAGTGCCTCATCCCCACGTTACAAAACTACCCATATCAGTGTGATACCTAACATTTTACACGACAGTAATAAACTTACATTCAAAATCTGTGATGCGTGATAAGTTAACATTTTATTATTTACATTTTATTGGGTGGAATTTTGCAATTAGGTTATTTTTTCTATGAACTTCTGTTTTCTTGAATATCCCTAAACCTCAACTTTTAAAAATATGTAGTTACAGGTTAACTTTATTCTACATGCGTATATTATTTAAATAAATAAACAAAAAATGTATTGTTATTGCAAACAAAATTTCACTAAATATAAAACAGAATTCTTTTAGTTACGTGACTACATAATTTAAATACCAGTATAGGAGAAAAATATATAATCAGCAAATTAAATACTGTTCATTCGATTCTAAATACTTCCCATTAATTTAATATTATTTTGCGGTTAGGAAACCTCAGTTGAGTAAATTATTTAACCTATTTAAAATTCTGGCACGTAGCGATTTTGATGATTAGCACTTTATGAAAGGTCAACCTGTATTGTGTCCGTCATATTTAAGTTATTAATGTCGCATTGCATTCATAGCAATATATGTGTTACTAAATAATTAACTAATAATTTTTGTGACCTTTTATTAGGCCTGTTTATAAAATCTCACTTTTGTTCAGAAAAACACAGTAAAAATCTAAATTACAATCTTTGTAATTTTACACGTAACAGTATCATTAATGTTGTATAATGACGCACACATAGTTACTCACAGTATTTAATTGCGTGATAATATATTTGTTGTTTTGAAGTTGTTTAGGCAGCAAATTGTGTGTTCAGCCTTCGTGCCTGTATCGCGTTTGTTATTAAAAATCACGCTCAATTTCCCATGTGATCGAAGTTCGTGACTGTTACCTCGTGTGCTAGAAAATAAAGTAGCGCTAATTTTTCTGATTGTTTTTTGACATTAGCATGGCCAATCATCCGTAGCAGATTCGTGAGCTTCCTAATCCGCAGCTTTGCGTTACATTTCGTGGTTTGAGGTAACCCGATAGGCTTATTGGCTCAGCTTTCAATATGTGTTAGTTCACCTTGGATGATGAGTCGTATATTCTTCAAACAAGTTACGATCTTTCCGTTACACATTTTTTTTTGTAGCAGGGAATATTTTGGTTTCGATATGGACCACTTTCTGGTAGGCCTATCTTTGTCGCCAATAATATGTTTGTTTAAGTAGGTACGTATGCCTGACACCATTAGAAAACACTACGTTGTCATTAAAAACTTATTTTAGTACTAATCTTCATAGTAAAGTCAGTTGTGATATTTCGTGAGGTAGGACTTATTTTAAAAATGATTTTTTTTCAAAGATTACTTTCAAAGAATACAATTAATAGTACCACATAGCTTTAATTTTTTTAAAGAATTTATTTGTTGTAGGCCTAATGAAAGATTTCTTTACCGCAAGCTGAAGAGCCTCAAATAAATTGTTTACTTTACAATCAAGAATTGGTTGGTACTGTATGTGAAATAACAAGTTCTTCTGTTTATCGCATGATATACCGTCGCAAACATTTAACGCACAAGCGCACGCACGCACGCGCACACATACCACATGCACATACACTCACACCAAGATAGCGAGAGTTGAGACAAATGTGAAACACGATGTTGATACGCTATAGGTAGAAAGTATATCTGTAAGAAACAATATAATGGTTTCTACATATTGCAAAACGTTTTATATTAATTGAAATGAATAGAGGCTTAACAAGTAAGTTATATGACGTTAGGCTAATACTACTCGTAGGCCTGTAGACTGTCAACGGCAATGGATGTTTAACTAAGGCTATCTTATGTTTGTTTTCGAATGAATAATATAATTTTGCTCACCTGATTGAAATGTAGGTTTAACTTGTAGCCTACATCTTTCACTACTTTACAAACCAACTTTAAGTTGTGAATTTTATTTCTAGCGAGGTATTCTAAAATGGACATTACAGTGGAAAACTTACGAAGTATGTAGTTATCTTATATCCTACAAGACTCATACAAAACTTCTAGTTTTATATTTCATTCCTTCCTTAGTTCAGATATGTAAAACACGTAACCCCGCCCATTCTTAGAGCACAACTTCTGCATTAATAAATGCAAACAAATCCAAAATCCTTGGCCAGTGTATATGCATACACTTTCCAGAAAAACCTTTTTGTAATTTACAGTGTAGTTACATCGCAAATTGGAGTGTTATATATATTTTTGTGTTTAGTATGCATTTTGTACCAAATGCATGTATCATTTAATTGTAATAGTGTTTATATTGTTATAAAGTAATGAGATATTATAAATATTTTTTGAAAGCCGTATTTTAAGGACAAATTTCCTTAAACGTTAGCGTGTCTACCATTTTATTATAGCACATCTAATTAATGTTGCAAAATAAGCTTATCCCTGAAATACATTTACTTTGATTCACACATAAATATCTAACTTTTGGGTACCACAGTTTACTGCCAGGATAAAGTACACATAAAAATTTTCTCTTGAAGACAAATGTAACTATAGGTGATTCGGAATAAAGTATGCACTCAAAAAAGCCCTGATTAATTGTGCCAGTTTATATCTTTCCGCTACATGTAAACATCAACATTGCCACGTGCTTTTATTTACATAGGCTTGTACAATGTTTACATTTACGTTATACTGCTCCGATAAATTTTAGCTACAATATGTACTCATTAAATGCACGGGTGTTGAATATGTGCTATACTCAGTAATAATCTTAGTTATAAATACCTGCTAGTAAACGTCTTATAACACTGGTTTCACTGCGTCTACTCTAACGGCGCTGTTACCGTTACGAATCTCGCAAATGCATGCACAGTATATTCGAACTTTTAAATTAAAACCGCCACTAAAAATACACACAACACACGCAACTCAAGAATTCAAGTTCCGTTCAGCATACTGCAACGAACGACGACGACGCACGTAAAGCGAAACAATAAATAACGTATTTTCTTAATGTGTGAAACAGGGGAAAAAATGCTGTTTCTGTTTCCAGATACCCAGGCTGGCGATCATAAAACATAACAACTTACATTACTAATGACTTCACATAATTTAGCAACGATATTCATGAACAGTCACTTCTAATACTTTTATATGTGGTTGTCAGAAACCGATATTCATTACATAACGGACAAACAAACTGAATGACGCAATTCGCTTCCAAGTGGCGAAAACCTAACTCTGATGCCATCTGTCGGTGAAATTTTAAACTACCTCTGTGGCGCGAAGCGTTAGCGGCATGTGCCAACGATAATCGACTCGGTTGCGTCGCTTTGTGCTGCCGCTAATTAAATAAAATTGTACAGTCAGTTGGTATGTCAGAAAGAACTTAAATAAATATTTTAAAGCATATTAAATGCAGAGAGGTCGTTTGCAATTGATGTTGTTTCATAAATGCTATATTCAAATAAGAAAATACACGGGACTACATGCAGTTATTCGCTACCAAACATACAAACAATAATGTAACAGTTGTTAATGTTGGCTTGTATGCTGTAACGGCTAGTGATTTTTTCCAAAGGTTAAATCTTTAGTGCTCACTTTATTCCGAATGTCCTATAGCAAGGTTTCGGACGCTATATAAATTTGCAAATATAGTAGAGGAGTGGAAAATTATAACCGCGCTAATCCAAACGTCAGTCTATTCTGAATTAGTGTTTGAGGAAAAACAATACGTTTTTATAAAACATACATAGACAAATTGTAATAAATTCTTACATAATAAGTCAGTGACTAAGTTCTACGCTTGACATATTTTTACGGTATACTAAGCCTAATACGTACGAACTAGCACATGTTACTTTTTATGTCTTCTTGATAACATGTATTTTCTCGCTAGTGCATTATAAAAGGTACTTCGGTTAATCCGAGCTGACCACACTGGCCTTCAGTGTAACACAGCTAAAGAGCACATATAAATACCAAAAGTAGAGTAATGGAACAAAATGAATGATAGGTCTAATGTAATCACAACAAAATCCAAGCCAGGATGACGTATTCTTCATGGTTGATTGATTTTTCATGCCTGTGATCCCGCTAAGTTTCTGAGCATTAATGCGGAGACTATGATAAGTAAGTGGATCACTAGTAACAGTCAGTGCGAGATGGTAATATCAGATCTTATACTCCACGGACAGCTATACAGTATGATTCTGGCTTCGGGAATAATGAATGTCAAGCGATCTCTCATGCAAAACGAGGCATAAAGCATTATACAAACTATGTCGTACAGTAAATCGTAAGGAAGTCGATATTTTAAATCATTTAAACTGATAATAAAACCTACGTACTGTCCGCGCGCCAGCTCGGAGTCCCTGGTGGGTATGTGATTTTCGCCCGTGAATATACATACATATATATATATATAATACAACGAGGCCCAATAGCATGCGACGCACATGCTAGCCGAAGTAACGTCGTAAGTTAGGACGTAGGCCCGCGCACACCAAGGCGAACGCGAGCACGAACACGAACGCGGACGCGAATAAGCAAACATGTGGGAGTAAATGTATTGACACACACCGGGAATCGGACAGTTCGCGCGGACTGGCATCCTGTGCGAACAGGTTGAGCGGACTGCGAACAGATCGTGCATGTCGAGTTGTTCGCTCAGTTCGCAAGCAATCATCGTAGTAGACGAGCGTCCGTGTAGTAGCAATGAATGCAGTAATTATAGAACGTCTCATAGGAGCAGTTCGAAGAAGCGAAGTGCTATATAATATGAAATTGGAGGGATACAGAAACAGTAATCTCACGAATAAGAAATGGGATGAGATAGGCGTCATACTGGGAATGACAGGTAATATACATTAACATTGTTCACCATATTATTTAAGAAAATGAACACAGAACTTATGCATGCTATTATAATATCTTTTGTATACACAATGTTGCACTCCATGGCTTATTCACGAGACGTCATTCTGTGTTGGAATGCAGCATATGTACATTCAGGCCATATTGTTAAAAGAATCGTCACCCTTTTTCATAGCTTTTATTAAACATGCTCATCTGTGTTACAATATGTCACAAACCTGTCGCGTATTTCCAATGCAATGTTAGCTGGTCTTCCATACCGCATATTAATATTCTGAAACGGTTGTACATGTGTGTGATCTGGTTCGGAAAGACATTCAAAGTCTTGTGCTGGAGTCATTGATTTCACATAGTTATGAAGCACAGAAGCGGTTTTAACAATGAGCGTTGCTGAGTCAACCTTAACTTCTAATGGCCTTAAGAAAACTCTCCACTTCTGCACCAAAATGCCAAACGCATTTTCTACTGTGCGTCTAGCACGACACAACCTCTTGTTAAAGTTTTCTTTGTGTACATCGTTTCTAGAGTACCGATAAGGAAATGGCCGCATTAAGTATGGACGAATGGGAAACGCCTCATCACCTACCAGGACACATGGCGTATGCTCATTTTGTCCACTCAGTGGTCTGCTTCGTGGAACGTTTAAAGTACTATTATTGAGTCTTTGGTCGAGAGGTGAGGCCTCGAAAATTCCGCCATCACTGTTTTTCCCATACCCTCCAACATCAATGCATGTAAATTTATACTCGTGATCAGCAACCAAAAGTACAATCGAAAATGTTTTCAAATAATTGAAATATGTGGGACCACTGTCGTTTGGGCGTTTTACTCGTACATGTTTTCCATCAATGCTCCCAATACATTTTGGAAACCGCCACTTGTCGTTGAATCCTACGATATTGCGTTCCCAGATTTCTGCTGTTGGTTCCGGAAGATACTGAGGTTGCAGCTGTTTCCAAATGGCGTCACTGTGACTGTGACTATTCCACTGACTGTGCAATAACCCATGTGATAGCTATTTCCGCTGGTTTTTAATGTATCTCCCGTGGCTAGGAACCTGAAATACAAAACAGACAATACAAAAATGGTACGTATACAGTATGTCCCGAGAGGAAAGGTCAATATTCTAGGATGTGATAGTACTGGTAATTATGATCAAAAATATCCATATGAACATGGATTCGATATGCGACGGTTGTCGTGGATACCGTCGTCTGGGGTTACTTGGACAGATGGGGTAGCTTGGGACATTTAGAAATTCATTTTTATTTCATACACAGTAAAGTAAACTTAAAATTATACGGGTTATTTTAACTCACAATTATTGGTCAAGTGCCAAACATGTGTGTCTTCTTCCTTACAGTTGCCACATGAGATAAAAAAAATTCCTAAAAATTTGTCCCAAGTTACCCTACGTGTCCTAAGTAACCACAAATGACGGTAAACCCTGTTTAAACACAAATATCTTAATACGAATTATTTACTTGTATGTTCTCATTGCAGTAAAAGAGCCGTGTGTAGTATTATTTATGTATTGTAATCACTTAACCACTGAATGGAGAAACACAAACACAATTAAAATGATAACATAAATTAAAAGGTTACAAATGTTTACTATATGTAATATTTATGTTTCTTACAGGGCTATCACAGTAACCATCACATATCGACCCCATGTTCATTAGAACTTTTTGATCACAATGACCAGTGCTACCATGTCCCAAAATATTGCTCTTTCCTCCCGGGACAACCTGCATACTTTAGTATACGAGTTTTAATCAGGATTTGAGCGTGGGGATTTCGGTCCATTGCAGGTGAAGATATGAAGAAGAAATGGAAGGGTCTACAAGATAGCTATGGAAAACATCTACGATCCCTAAAAACAACATCTGGCCAAGCTGCAAAGGTACTTCACCGTTTCAAGTCATGGCCGTGGGCAAGTCAGATGACGTTTCTGAAACCTCATCTTGAGTTGGCGTCTACAGAAACCAAACTTTCCTCAGTTGATGCAGAACAAGAGGAATTTCACAATACATCCACCCAAGTGCAAGATGAAGTGTCGTTCAGTGAAGACAATAATGATACTTCCAGAATGAATGCACGCAAGAGAAAAGTAGTAAACCCACTACAAAGTGTTTCAAATACTGATTAAGTATTTCTTTTCTGCAAAACAGAAACCCCGAGGGCCATGACGATGTAGATCTATTGTTCCTTAGCTTAGCAAAAACAGTAAAAAAATTCTCATCTGAAAGGAGAATTGTTGTAAAATCCCGGTTAGCCCGGTATGTAATGGAGCAAGAATTAGCCCATCTGCGGGAGGAAGACGAAACACTGTCTTCCTCTAGACTAACTCCGTCTCCCGCACATTCAACATCAAGTAACACCACCATCTCCAAAGACAGCTCAAACACTCCGATAGATGCTGTTGGTTACGGAGCACCACAACAAATTACAGATATTTCGGACAACTCTGTATTGTGTTCTTATCTAATACATCCCATAGTGCGTCCCTTAGCATCTAATGACACTACTACGTCCACAACAATGGGATTTGTCTACGACTTTGCTGTACCGTTTCTGCGCTAGTTTTGTGATACACACTACAAGATAATATATA
This sequence comes from Medauroidea extradentata, assembly GCA_003012365.1. Taxonomy (NCBI): domain Eukaryota; kingdom Metazoa; phylum Arthropoda; class Insecta; order Phasmatodea; family Phasmatidae; genus Medauroidea; species Medauroidea extradentata. The sequence continues at coordinate 42,939 of PNEQ01019505.1, forward strand.
TTTACATACTAGGGGTAATGATAGTATATATTGTGTTTGTATACGTTTACTTACAGCTGTAGTTTGAATTTACTTTGTGGTTTTCTCTAGCATATACTTGCACTTGTAATAAATAAGGTTATATATTTGTGCTATGCGGAAAGACGTAAATGTTAGTTGAAGCAGAATCCACCATCTATTATTTAGTGTGCAATACTACTGTATATGCTATTTATTATAAATAAATAACCTATTATACAATCCAAGATACTATATTTACCTCAAAGCCACTGCAAGGCGTTGTCTAGGATCAATACTCGGCCTGTAGTTTGTATTTTCTTTCGTAATCATGTCTGTTATCATCTGAAACAGATAATCAAAGCGATCAATACTCATTCGGAATGCTATGTAAAATCTTTCTTCATCACATCACAACTGATGAAATAGGTTATTAAACTCTCCTTTCACTTCTCTTGACATATTGATTTCATGAGCCCATAGTCTTCTGCGTTTGTTCCTGTTTACATGAATGTCACATTAGAAGGAATATACTAACTATACATACATTATACAGATTACTACTGGCATAGAGTTACGTTCACGCAGAAATGTCATGTATATACAACACAACTCTGTAGATTCACTACACAGGGACTTAATTTTTCATTCTACTGTAAGTGCATTCTTCACACCAAGCTCATTGTTTCGCGTTTATATTTTTAATCTCTTTGTTATAACTATTTGAGTAACCTACCTTTCTGTTTGATCATCATCGTTGATGGCTACAGCTATAAGGAGACATTCCTCTTCATATCGACAGACTTCCATAGTGCAAGACCGTCACTCCACAATGTCCGCACACTGTCTGTCCGCGTCAGTGTGTGCCAAGCAGTCCGTTAACATTTCGCGTCCGCGTTCGTGTTCGCGTTCGCGTTCGCCTTGGTGTGCGCGGGCCTTTTGTAGTGTACATGAAGTTTACGAAGAAAAACACATACACTCCAGGAACTCAGAGCTGGCGCGCGGACAGTACCTCCTTTACGAAATACGGTTCGATGTAGTTCGCGTAATTCTTGTCTCCAATTTTACGAGTAAAACCTCCTCACAGCTTTTGTACCTGTAATTCAAGACCTCCCTGTACAACAAGCGGCTCCATCTTCTAATCAGCAACGTTTGTCAGAACTAATGTCGTGCTATTGTAGATGACCAATTCAAACACGAAATATAACACAAAAATACATAATGAGGATGTGATAAGCCGGGTATCAAGCTAACACAGCGAGATCCATGTTAAACGATTAAATAAAACGTTGTGCGCATACCGAAACATCCATCGTGTCTGCTGTCACAGAAGTTCTAACTGCGTAGACATTTGATTTGTGTTCATATTAGTTGTCTTTTTTGTTTAGTCCAGTTTTATGTAAAGTTTGTTTAATTTCACATAGATGTATGTGGCAGTGGAAACTTATTGAATGCCTGTGCAAAAGTCTCTCGCCATGTTAGTATGCTTTCGATTTGACATTGAGATAAAATTACAATGTAACGTAATACATATACCTACGTAAATAACAAGGATTATGTGCTTGTATTTACGTGAGTCATGTAAAAAAATGTATACAGATATTACGAAACAGAACACAGAATACGTGATAATTTTCAATACTAAAAGGCAGTCTATGTTTGTAACACAAAATAAGATTTTTTTTAAAGTAATGTTACTCAACAGTAGAGGCATGCAAGTGGTAATTTATGATCGAAGTGGAGAAAAGCACTATTACAGGTCTTAAGTAATTGCGTATCACAGACACTTATAATTCATACTTTATAACCATTGTCGTTCCCCTTAGTTGTAGAACTTCAAATAAACTACATAAGGAAATCTTAAATGTGAATTCGTTGTTTTTTATTCGCTGCGACATATTCAGTCACGTGTTTTATAAAATATACATTCATTATAGTTATATCTTGGAACACTTATTTTACCAGTTTTAAGTGTGTTGACTTAATGCAAGTGCAATAAATTGAAATGTTTTTGATAAAACGGCTTAGCAATTTTTTATGATCAATTTTAAATACAGTTTGAATGTTGTAATTTACAGATTAGCGGTTTTACGAATTCACCTTATAGGCCTAAAGCCACACGTTATAAGAAGGAGGTAAAATATTTGTTTCAATCGTAATAACGTTCAAGTAGAATTTTAGACTTTTAAGAAAGTTGGTTTTCAAAAATTCCGGAAACGAAAATTTCAGTCAACGAATATTTGTACCGCTAGGCGTAAATTTACACTTTTAATTTTGGAGCTAATATTTTCTTTTGTGGCTGACCAGAAGATCTCTTTTTGGAATTATATGTATCATTCACTTTTCTGGTGTTAACACTAACATATTTATCTAGGTCCTTTACGTCGATTCACTTTTTGTGAAATAATGTGGGTTACGACAATTCGTCACATTAATCTATATAAACAAACGATTTTATGTGACTAGTTTAAGGTGATGAGGAGTAAAACCAACAAAAAATAAAGAATTAGTTACACGTTTGAATGTTACTTTTACGATTTAATTCAATATGTCACTTGAAGCAAGAATGTGTTGTTTACAGTTAGACCTAAGTTAATTAGTTTTATTTCCATTGCCGTTTTTACGTCAGCGCAAAATCTTTTACCGATGGTTTAACGCAAACCCCTAATGGTATAAGAAGCACATTGAAACTGTTAAGATTTTACTCAGAATATTTATTTAAGGAATGTGGTAGTGCTTACGTTTCATCTAAAATTTCACAGAATTCTCGTAAATTTTGGTGGAAATTTGTGAACTGTTCTGTTTTAAGACTCACTTTCGGAACCGTCACCTAGAAATTCGCGGAGTGCTGGACAAAATGACCCAGTATATCACGTGAGTGAACTACGAATTAAAGTTGGTTAAAATATTAAATTTTGAGTGTTTATTAATCGCCAAAACAGTAGCCATTGTTTTTTAAAGGTAGATTACTGAATAACCATGCATTAAATATGCTTAGCACTAAAATGTCAATAATTTTACATACTTGTGTCGAATTGTTGGTTCTGTATGCATAACTTCTAATATTTTCCCTTGCAAATATTTGTTTTGATTGAATGACTTTCACTGTACGACAAGTCAAAGTCAACATTTGTCTGTATAAATAATGAAAACCATCTGACTTATTATTATTATTATTATTATTAAATAATTCTGCCTTAAGGGCGCTCCCTGCCCCAGCCACCAGTCATGTGCAGAGTTACAGTTGTATAGGCCTATTTGTAAGTAATTAAAAAACAGTGCTATATGTTATCTTGTTTTTCTGCGTGTGAATATAATTCAAGAATATTTGCGAATCCTAATAGCGGTTTTCGTATTCTAGCTGTGTTTTGTGTATGTTCATTTCGCGAGAGTAAAAAAAAGGAGGGGGAGCTTTTTTCGCCGTCATTTTAAGCAGGAATATACTGCTTCAGGACATTTATTGCACATGGAAAGCTAACAGCGTTCCTTTACTTTTATCAATACATGTAAAATGGCCACAGTTGAAAATCTTGTAGATGCGAGTCGACAAATAAATGACTGCACTCCGATTCAGCAAAGCTCGCACGTAAAGGCTATGATGTGTCTGAAGCGCGTGCCCTCATCGCTCTTACTGCCGTAGCGCCTGTGCCTCGGACTTGTAAAATAGCTCTGGCATACAGACGTCGCACTTAAACACTTGTTCCTGAAGAGCAGACTTTACAACCAACGTAAGCCTGATATAAGGTGGCAGGCGAGTTCGCGTAAGACAACATTTGTTATTTAATGACATGCCATGTAATGACGCTAAAACGCATTTTAAACACGACAGTTAAGTTTTATTTATTATGATGACTTTTGTCTAATTGTTTATAAAGATCGTTTATTCGCAATTTTTCAACCATTTTCAAACCTTTAAAGGGATAATAAAGTACACATAAATGACGCAAGCTTAAATGTCGTATGGAATGTTTGATCTTAAAACTTACAGCGTTTACGAATTGCGCATGTTAAAAATACTCATTTATAAACAGATAAAAAGTTTTGGCGGTTAATTATTGTATTGTAATAGCATAATAGCACAAGAAAATGGCCTACTCAGATTCAATTTACCGCATGAAATGTAATTTCGCGCTACCCTTCCAGCAAACTGTAGTTATGTTTGTTAAAGCTGACACAAGTTCTCTAAAAACGAGTAGACAGCGTAAGTACGTATCGGACCTTATATACATTGACCCACCATTTGCAATCCCAGCGACATATGTCATGTAGGCATAAAGTAGTTATTTACTCAGGCACTTAAATTTTTATAGGTCGTGGTTTTTAATTTTATAAATTATTCGGTATTTTGTAACCTTTTTTAAAATGTAGTCCTGCCGACTATGTTCTTTACATGATTCAAATTAGTAATTCTTTTTTAACTTTTTAAATGTGTCTTATCGTTTTATTAATACATGTCTTAAGAGTTAGTGTAGCGTGGTACGGAAAGTACTTTTTCTTGTGTAAGACAATGAGGTGTTTGACGGACGTCTCATATTCAACTTATTGCCTTCCGCGTTTCCGTGCCTTAAACGTACTGTAAATAAGTAAAGCTAGCGTCCACTAACTCTTAAGCCCAGTTTATAATTGTTCACGCCTAAACATCGGCTTTATTTGTCTTTCTCATAACTGTTGTTCAAATTTTTAGAATCTACACCAGAGGGAAGACTAACGGGCGAGGTCGTAGCCGGGCCTGATGACCTAAACGCACATCCGATTCCACTTGCTTCCTACAGTCAGTGCTGCAAACGTTTATTACAACCAGAAACGTAAGTTAGCATTGATTACAGTAAACTATGTACATAATCTCCCTTACTGGAGCAAATCGTAGGCTGCGAAATAAGTGTTGTAAATGATTTTGTCGTAAATAAAATGTATTTGTTTAGACCACTTAACAGCTAGTAAGTAATGAAAAAATGTACACTTTTCCCATGTAACAAGAAAAATGAAGTTTTGTTAACAATATAAAAGAATTATAGATTAAGTGTAACATTCTTCTTGTTCAGTTAAGATACTTTAGCGATAAATTTAGTAAGTTCAGTATTAAGTAACCTATGCTGTACTGTATATTAATCTGTACAAAGTGTATGCACGTTTTTTAACTCTTCATAAATTTTATTACTTATGGTAAATTGTCATAGAGCAGAAAATAAATATGCACAGTTCGTCACTACCTGTAAATTATTATATAGACTACACAATATAAAATGTTATACATTATGACGTTGATATAGTTATTTTCTTAAGACTCCCGCTCTCTACCAAAACACAATTGTTAATTTATAAATTCTAATGTACAAAAATTACTTTAAAATTTATCTGTCTATACTGACAAAATACTTTCGCGAAATTTTTTGTCATAAATCGTAAACTCTTACAGTATTCCTGCCGCAGTTTTATACGTAAAAGGCAGAAAATGTACGAACGGGAAGACCTCGGAGTAGAACACATATACGTTAAACATCGTTACCGTGAGAATATTTGTTTATTACAAAATTCAGTTGTATCAAACAATAGATACGAGTACATGATTATGCTTATTTAGATAAGCTACAAATAGCTGTTAATTGGTGTTTAACGTCGGAGAAGGCAATTGGTGAGCACTGTTTACGTTGCGCACACGCCTAGTTTATAGGAGTATCTTAGTATGTTTGGCTAGTAGTAATGTGTTCAAGCACGGTGGTAGCGAGCAGCAGCTGGTCGCATCAAAGGCAAAGGACCCCTCTCCCGACCAATAACAATCTGTGCGTACATTGGTCGTTGCGTGTGAAGCTCATGATAGAGGGTGCCAGTGAGTGCGTGTACGCGCCGTTTTTTTAAGCAGGCCGAAGCAAATGAATGCGGGTCGGTACCAATAAGACTGTTGTTGGAGTGCTTGCCCCATGTCTACCAACTCCAGCAGCGAGCAGGACCCCATCCCCTCACACGCCGATAACTGCTCTGCTCTCCCCCTCGCGCTAACCCACAATAGCAGCTACCGTCGAGTTCTAACTCATAGGCAACAGGAAGGCGGCTAGCATTTTATCAGCCTGGCTCAGTAACCTAGTTTCCTGCCCCCGGCTGTAGAGGGAACACGATCTCTGCTTGTTCGTAGCACCCACGATAGCTTTGCCGTCAACTTGACAAGCCAAGACCTTCGCCAGATCTCTACGAGTTTATTCAACTTCTTCATCTGCTGAAGATGTACTGTCTAAGTGATTGTTACAAGTTCGGGTATATGCGCTTTACAAAACTGCCGGCCTCCGTACAGTAGTCGGTTAGGCTCGGGTCAACGGTGCGAGAGGTCCTGGGTTCGAATCCCAGCTCGGACGTGGCTGTTGTGTTGTTCCTTCGCCTCACTTCACAGTTACAAAACTGTTCTAAACAGTGACACAGTCTCTTAAATTGAACAAAGTAAGGTAACCGTGAACTTCAATTAAAATTACTTAAAAATAATTTGTCTATTTTGAAGTTATTGTTTATTTATTTGGTTTTCGATAGTTGAGACAGCAGTTAAAAAGCTAGATATTAGGCCATGTTACTGAAGTTAGGCCTACTGTTTTAAATCTCACGTAAGCAAAACATATTATAATGAGTCTTACCTTAAAAATAGAAATAATTTGAATTGAACAAACGAGTTCAAAATATTTTATAAAATGTTATCGGTCTATAGCTACTTATTTTAAATGTATTCATGAAAGCCTTGAACAAAAAATGGAATTTCACTTACAGGGAAAATGTTTCCTTGACTGAAAAATTCTGAATTTTTGAGCTGTAGTGCACAATGAAGCGACTGTGTGGTTGGTTTAAGAAAGGTACCGTGGGAATTTCGCTTCGAGTTTCACTGTAATGTTGACAACTTCAAAGTGAATGTAAGTGTACTTACGTTTAGCTGGCTTGTACACTATAAACCAATATCGGATAGCTTGTATAATTCTGCCAGGACACTGATAGTATTTCCACCTTAAGCAAACAGATAACAGCACTCTACATTTTATTAATATTGGATTTGCGCTGCAAACGTAACAATATGAGAAAACTTTGGTTTCTTCGAGAGTAACCAGTTTGAACTACCACAGAAATAAATCGCTACAAGAAAGACAACCGTTCTTCAAACATATAAACATGTGAAAATTAAAACTAACAAAATTGCAATAACATATTCATTCAATAGTTCCGTCCCATGCTACTGGGTTATTTTTTCACACTCTTTTCTACGTTATTAGCATATATATATATATATATATATATATATATATATATATATATATATATATAGAATATATATATATATATCCGGTATATATATATAGAATATATATATATCCGGTATATGTCTCTAAGGCTCCTGGTACAATTGGTGGTTTCTTTTGGTATTGTTGTTAGCTTAACGGTTGCTGGACGAAGCATGGGTTCGCACAATGGACGATTGTATATCACATAATTATAGCTGCAATATTTTAAGTTGATAATACACGTCGGGCCCTAATTTCAGTGTTATGCTTTGTCTTTAAGGAAATTAGAAATAAAATTAGGCTTAATAATGTTTATTATGTTAGCATTAAATATTTAGAACCTTTCTACAAACCGAACACATCCACCAGAAGTGAGAGTTAAAACGCTTCGTGACCAACACCAACCACTGCAACACCAAATATCAGTTCTGCCATTAAGGGGGATTGATCCCCGTCACATCAGTTTTACGATTTTTCTTATAAATCAGGGACTAGACAAATTGTTTTACTTTTTTCACGCTGACAGGGCATAGTTTACTGTTTCACTCACGTTTTGGAATCGATATGGCATTGTTTCTGTTAATTTTGTGGTCTCTGTAGTAGCTCCCGTAAATAAAGTAATTTTTATTTTTCAGCTGTTTCCCGTAGCAAAATAATGAATATATTATGGTTCCAGCAGTTACAGAAAATCGATTAAGTTTGTGTCTATGCCTTGTCATGACAAACATTTTGATACATCGACTGGAACAGAAGTTATCGAGAAGAAACAGATAAATCAAATGTGGTAGGGATCAATACACATTAAGCATTTGGTAACATGTCCTTCAACTGTCGCTAACACCGACCACCAACGACAAATTAATACATGTATCGAAAATTCATTCTGGAGGTTTTAACACTTATATATAATCGTTTGTATCTGAGTTTTTCTCTTGCAATACACCAAACGGATATTTAGATTTTTGCCCCTGAAATAGCACGTATTTTGTTGTCAAAATAAGCCGAAATAAAGCAAAATAATTTTTTCCTAGCAAACTGTACATTATTTTAAAAAAACGCTCTGGCAAAATTGTGCATCATATGACTGTACACAGTCTCAAATTTTTATAAAGCATTTGGTTAAAAAATATTCAACTTATTTGCAATTGTTTGAAATAAATAAAAGCATTTGGTAGGCCTACTTCTCGGCCACGACCAGTGCCGCAGGGAAACATTTGATCCAACGTTGACACTGTCACAAAGCGTGTAACGAGTGTTCCGTGCGTGCGTGTGTTGTGATGTCTCGTGAGACGTTATGTAATTATTAAGTGTATCGATGGACGCAGTATTCTGCTGCGCCGTGTACAATCACATTTAAAATTCGACAAAACGAACTCGGAAAATGAACGAAAGTGGAACAGTACGTAGTCAGTGTAGGGAAGTGATACCAAATGTAATAGCCTTTAGTGACAGAAGAAAAAGTACGATGACTTTGTTTATCCACTTGTGAGCGAAAATAAATTCGCAGCAGCCGCTGTAAGGAAGTCTAAAAAACCCAGTTTCTGTAGTTGGATAATAAATTCATCAAACGCGAGTGGTGGGAAACTGAAGACACCAAGGAATGAAACGGAAACCAAGTCCAAAGGACATATTCATTGACGATTTCAATTGTGGTGCACTGAGAAAAATGGATAGTTTCAACAAACAAATGAATAAAGTTGATATTTATTTTGTTGCAACAGATAAATTATTGTTCATTTAACAATAGTAACGTTGAATTTACTACTGGAATTTATTTGCTTTGACAGAAAAATTTTGTTGACAGTTTATTTAAAATAAACTTGTATTTGGTTCGTTACACAATTTTTTTTAGTTAGATGTTATAATTAACAATACGTTCATTTGATTTTACCCTTAATATTTGTTTCTGTAAAAAATATGAACGCTAGTTTACTTAAACAATTTAATTTATTTGCTTTTACAGTCATATCGACTTGAATCAACCGTGTTTATGACACACAATATAGATTTGATGAATTTAACCATGGCAAATATTAAAACAAACAAACGATTTGGTTGGAAGCGTCGAAATATGTCCGTTCGGGAAGTCGTTCTTGTGATGGCAGTTATTTAGTACGCACGTGTTAGCTGTTACACACACTGTGGGTTAGGAAACATGTCTCATCTTTTTTTAGTATAGGTATTTGCTATTTTGTACAGTATTAATTGTTGTGTTCGTGTGTATAATTACGTTAGACTAAAATGACCGTTTAAAACATTTTATCGAGTGAGCGGCCGCGGTGGAAGAGAGTTCAGACCTCTCGCTTCCCACCAAGGCGATCCAGGTTCGATTCCCGGCGGGGTTGGTCCCCGGATTTTCGCATACGGGAATCGTGCCGGACGATGCCGCTGGCTGGCGGGTTTTTTATCTGGGATCTCCTATTTTCCCCGCCCATTCATTCCGTCGCTGCTCCACACTCGCATCGTGTCACCCCTCACCCGCGCTAAGGACCTCGACGTTGATCGCTGACCAAAATCTTTGACTCACTCATTCATTTTACCAAGTGCACACGAGTCTAACTGAATCACGAGTTTATCGGAATTACATGTCACGGGTATGTAAACAAAAAAATTAAACCGTACGTTAGTAAATTGTAGTGGTGTAGGGGTAACGTGCGTGGTCAATAACCTAAAGATTGTACGGTCGAATCCGCGTGCATTCTTGTATTTTTTTAAAAACTAATATATATATATATATATATATATATATATATATATATATATATATATATCTTTAGACGTAATACATATTTGAACAAATAAAAATTGCTCTGCAAACAACTCTTACTTTCGTGATCAGAGCAAGCAAAATATTTTAAATGTCGTATACTTTAATGGTTACTCAAGCAAATGTATGTTTGATTTAACAATATTTGTATGGCGTCATCAGCCACGTCATTTGGTTAAAACGACAAACATATTTCAAAGAATAATTTGGCTGTAACAAATCATAGTCTACATTTGTTCACCAGAATTGAAATATACCATTTGGTTGTTTAAAACAAATTTTTCTTAATTTTACAATATTTTTTTCTCAGTGTGTGTTTTGCCGTAAAATACAAAAATTTTACACAATGAAACGGAGCCCTACTCTTTAAACACCCGCAGATAACTTGAATATAATTTATTTTTATTTTAAGAAATTTAGAAACAAAAGTAAACTACAGATGGAAAGAAATGGGATCGTTTCATGGAGAGGATGAATTTGACGATGATTGATGATAAATAATGAAACCGGGAACAAACAAAAATACTGTTGTGTATTTGTATGAAACCTGGATACATCCTATGTATGAAGTAAAATACTGGCATGACAACAAAACGCCAGGAGTTCTCAAGAATAATAGTGCGTGCCAGAGGTTAATAGTTTTGCATGCAGGCTCCAAGCAAGAGTTTGTTCAAAGGCGTACTCAATTTACAAGACTGAGATCATTAGTGGAGATTATCACGATGTAATGAACATAACGCATGCAGGCTAAAAGGGATGCGAAATCTCCTTCCTAACTGTTTAATTGTTTTGGACACTGCATTACACCATTCCATACAAGTTAAGAAACGTCTAGATGAATTGCTGCAACTCGTGCGCACAAGACAGCCACCTTCAAAACATTAAATTGATAATATTCTGAAAAAAAAAGATGAGGGGGAATGAGAATGTCTCTCCATCAATGTGAACTAAATGTTGTGGAATTCATGTTAATAATGGCAAAGAATCGCGTTGCTGATGGGTAAAACGGCTCGCAAGCTCTGATAAAAATATTTTAAAATTTACAAAAATGTTCTTGGTAAAGTCATCATTTTATAAAGTTACAAAGGTAAACTTTGTAATACTACAAATGAATTCTTTGTACCTATAAACTGACAGTTCCGGCACTGTAATTTTTTTTTTTTGTAAAATTAGACAAGACACTTCTTTGTAGTTGCACAATATTTTGAAAATGTTGAAAATTTTTTCGTATAAAATTATTAGTTTATAATATTAAAAGGCTTTTGTTTGAAAAAATCTTAGAAAAAATGTGTATTATACTAAATTCATAGGTTTGCCGGAAATTACTTATGCAAAGATCACAATCACTGGAAAGCATTTTTCTTGAATAAAGGGAACGTTTACATTAATTGCGTGCTATAAAAGAAAGACTTATTAGGCCTACTGAACTGCCAATAATGTATATTAATAAAGACTAAGCAGTACAGAAGTCACAGTGGTCTAGGGGTAAGATGCGTAGAATCTAAGGGCGGGGAGAATGGTTTGGAACTTAGCACCTCCAAATACTTTTGTTTTGAAAATAATGTCATGTAAACGTCCTTTATTCGAAAGTTATTTGACGAATAAGTTCTGTGTTATTTGCGAAGTACAACCAGCATTTAAATTATTTTTTCCTTATTGAAAGTAGAACTGCAAGGTTATTCTTTGTAATTTTACAAACATATAACTTACTTTGTATTTTATTACAAAGACAACCATTATAGTTGTACAAGGAATTTCTTTGGCAACTGGGTTTCCAAAAATTTTCTTTGTAAAAGTGCAACATTTTTCACAGTGCAACTTGCCGCATATTATCGAATAGCTTGCTAGTAATGTTGTTAATACCATTACGACAGAAGAATACTATTTTACGAATACGAAAAACAGAAAACCAATACTAAAAAAGTGACATCATGAAGCATGAAATTGAACAAATTTTTGTCCAGCTAGGTGGTGAAGACAGTTCCAAAGAAAGTGACTGTGATTTCAGTGACACTATGGCAGACTCAGGTGATGACCTGTTAGGAATCGAAGATATTAATTGGTGTTTTCAAAATACATATTAGAAAAAAGGTGGGCATGCTTGATACATAGATGGTACTAGCAGTTCCATACGTTGGTGATTCCTTTTCATCTTCTACGAGAAAACACATGCTCATTTTCACAGTAACGTGTATTCTGTACAGTTTGTTTGATAAAAATTTCCTGTATGATTTACTATGATTTTAGACAATAATAGTTGAGTTAAATATAAATTTAACTTTGTTGTGTATGGATAATGCATTTGTAGTGTATTCTGGCAAAGGCAAGGCACGATTTAAATACAGAACTTAAAAACGACCTCACGTTTCATGTACAATTCGTTAAAATGCATTCTCTGACCCATGTTATTTATCTTGACGAAAGTCGATGTTTAAAAGTATACATAGTAATCTTAAGAGTACGTGGTAAATAAATAAACGCTGAAAACATCTATTGATTTCTACGCCTTTTTCGAAGCCATATGGATAAAATACTCAATGACAATCATAGATAATATTATTTGCCAACTTTATAATTAAATATTTATTCAGAATTATTAATTCGTAACGCGTTATCTCTTGCGCCGCAGTTAAATGCACGAGGTTCCGGCGTCAGAGATTTTCCTCAGAAGTTCGTAACACTGGAAACAAATTTGTTTAAAACGTTGGCTAAAACTATTGTCTAGGATTGCTATTGTTTAACTTTCGCAAATTGGCTTCAATAAACTAACACTTATAGATTAATTATTTTAGCGTTTAATTATGTACAACGCCCTGTTAAGCACCATAGATAAAATATGCTCGTTTCGCTTTTAATTGCATCACTATTTGTAATTTAAATAGTAGTTCGAAGCTAGCAAAACCACCAGTGCCGGGGTTGTAGAATTACTAGGGTGTAAACGTATGCTGATTTCCTATGGTGGTACTGTAAAAGAAAGCCTATGAAGGCGATTAGAAAATGCACTCTTACCTCGGGCAGAGTCAAATGAAATGTTCAGTTGTTTTTGATTTGCTCTACTCGAGTTAAACGAGTGCATGTCCGTAACCTGCTGCTGCCACCTGAATCACAAGCGTGTTGTACAACTCATGCTAGGCACTGTACATGGACCCTCCTTGTGGCATTGTCCGCTCTCCACTCCGCGACACCAGCGCTCGGATCACTCCCCTCCTGCGAGGACTGGTTGTCTCGGTCGTGTAGTAACATGGCATTAGCCAAGAATATTCTTCGTTCGTACAGGATTGATCCTCATTAGAAGATTGATAAAGCAATGAGAAAAGCAATAGCTCAGTGTTTTATAATGTTGGTAGTATTTTTGTGAAGATACTATAAGACTGACAAACAACGATAGGTTACAGAAAGAGAACCAAATTAAAGAGATTAGTACATATGTATAGTTCCTACAAGTGCCATATAGCTTATTGCCTTCGAAGTAGTCAATTGGTAACACTTTATCTTGCCGATAACAACAGAAATTAATATTTGAGCACAAATCTAAATTGAACAAGGTAAAAAATTTAGTATGTCGTTGCAAAATCCCATACATCTTTGTTCTCACTTCAACTAAATGCAATGCTTTCAAAGAAATGAAAATTTCAATACATATTTATGTTTTATTGAAACCATTTTTTTTTATTTGAAAATGTCGAAGGTTCACCATAACTTAACGTGACTAACCGCTTTGGCTATATAAATGCCCTAACTGACACGATATGAATATACATAAAAAATTACTAACGGATACCTACTTAAATAAATGTAATAATTTCTATTAGCCTAATAGATATCGAATCATTGGAAAAATCTGTAAAATTTCTTGCATGATATGATTATGTCCTATTCTATTTAATGCACAATAAGATCAATTAATTAATTCGGAAAATTAACGTTCATTCCAAAAAAAATATTAAATGTTAGATCAACCGCAACTGAAACCATTAAATAATATGCAAGCCAAAATATAATAAATATAGGCCTAACTGCTTTTTGTACCTTTCCATTTCCCCTGTAGTCAGCTGTCACAATTCTCGCTATTTTTAAAGGCACTGCAGAGAAAATGATAGACTTCAGGCGTGCGTTTTACGGAAAACGAACATGGTGACCCGAGAACAGGAATGGAAGAAACAGGAAAACGTTTACAGTAACATTCGACGGAACTCATAGAAATTTCAGCAAAACAGAAAATGATGTTAAATAATGAAGTGTTGTCGGAGCATACAAATATGGCAAAATTAGGAGAATAACTAAACGGAATCGGCAATTAACAATGTTAACCGTGTTACGTAATACTGAAGGAAATCTTACTCAAGTGTAGTATAATAAGTGAAAAAAGAATCCGACGCGTAAGTGACATAGGCCTGACCAACGACACGTATAAACGAGAAAAAATATCAGTGTGAATAAGTTACTTGTGCTTCTTATGTCAGCATTTAATCAATGGTTATTGGCTATATTTGCTTCTGTTATTTGATTTTATTTCTTTTTTTATCACGTGTTACGAAACCAAATGTTTCTTAATTAAAACTGTCATTTTCTTTCGCTTGGATAATTTGTTTCACTTTATACCGGTAATATATCATTAAAGTAATTTATAAATATTTATATTTACCAGTGTTCGAGATTTTAGCCCATTCACAATAAACTCAGCCCTTAGTAAGCTATACCAATAGGCATTAACCACTACGTAAATAATAATATTTTATTGTAACATCAAGCCTTTATTTATAAAAGCAATAAAATATTAAGACTTCACAATGATCATCAGTTATATGGCAACATTTATTAAAATAAAACTGAATGAAACCAACTGACTGCACGGAAAGAAAAAATTAAGCAGGGGTTAAAATTGTTCACTTCATTCCGATAAGCATAAAAATCCTAATAACCAATTGTTGAAATTAGGGAAACATTGTTCCGTTGTTTTGAAATGCTCTTTGAAGGAGTATAAATACAATTATTTTTATCATACATTTTGCAAGAATATTTTACAGTAAAATATGTAGGCATGCATATATATATATATATATATATATATATATATATATATATATATATATATATACACAGTGTGTGTTTGTATGTGTATACACACAGATATATACCTACAATTTAGGGTATTTTGTTAAAGTGAAGTTAATATTTATGCATCCCCGTCTTGATGACATTAATTAACTGAAATGATTTTACTATAGACCAAAAATAAATTCACACAACCGTACAAATTACAAAATTAAAACCGCACTAACAAGAGAAAATTTTTGTGATTGTCATTAGAATAAATGATGTACAAAATATTGAATTTCAAAATGTCTGTTTTAATTTTAAGCTATTTTATTGTTATAATAATAATAATTATTATTATTTCATCACCTTGTTGATACTATTGATAAAGTTTTTAACTTCATCTGCTACCAAACATGACTCTTTTAATATACTTGCATGACCTACTTATAAGAAGTAAATTATAGATGTGTCATTTGTAACTAAATCACGAGTATAGATAGCAATATAATTGAAAACATCTAGAAAATATATATTTAGACTTTTGTATACAACGTTTTCAGCAACGTAAGCTTTAACTATCAAGTTGACTGAAAGCTTTAAGTAGACAAACATTGCATTTTAGAAGAAAAGTTTTAGATGCTGCATGTCTTATAAGTACATTTTTACAGTGGTAACTGCGATAAAATTGTAAGTTATACAGGTATAAAAGTTCCACAATATTACCAACGCAACGAAGAATTGTTTATTGTAGCCTATAAGTACAGATACCTAATTTTCAGATGTGTTACACATTATAATGAAATTACGACTACGTCCGACCCTTTCTTAGGACTGAAATTAAGATTAACGAACAAATTAGACAAACTGAATAAAATATCAAGTATTTACGTGTACAAAAACTGAACAAAACAATAATGTATATGTAACAGATTTATAAACGTTTGTAAATTTCTTGTAGTGTTTGTGCTTTAATGTATGCCTGCAATTTTCTATTGTCTTGCTGTCAACGTCTATAATTTTTCACGAGTTTTTTCTTGTATTTAATGTATGTTTGTTTTGTTCCTTTTAATTGTTTCTATTTTTATCTACATATTTATCAGCGCTGTTCGTTCAAATTTGTATAACTGTTGGCCAGTACATAAATCCTGAATAAGTAAAAAAAAATATTAGCACTATTATTACAAAACCCCTAGGAAACACTTATGTATTTTCAGACATGTTATGTATGGTATGTAAAAAAATATTTTTCCAGACCCATAATGTAATATTATTGTTTCTTTATTTATCGTTTTTCTCTACACGCAAATAATATAAAAGGTTATTGCAGCATAATTCCGGAAGTACTTGATTTCCGAATTATGAAGGCGTGTCTGTGATACGTATTTTTTGATCCCTCCCTAAAGGAGGTGACCAAATTTCCCATCTCCTGTAGGCCACGCATCAACGTCTCACGTTCCGTCCGAAGATTAGGTCTACTCTGATAATTCTCGTGTTGACTGAAGTTATCCTGTGTGACTTGTACTCCAATTACGAGTTAGCTTATATGCACTGATATACGGCAAAAAGCTTAAAGTAATGTACGTGTTGAATCGATAAGAAGACACATCCTAGTATTTTCTTCTGGTGTTTGCATTGTGAAATTTTTTGAAGGTTCTTCTATTTGTATCGACAACATTGTCAGAAATAAGCAACTTAAATTACACGGAAAATGTAAGCATTGATGAAAATTCAATTACTCTGTTCAAACAGGAACAGTCCTGTTTGTTTGTCGCTACTGTCTGAATTGTTCTTACAACGTTCTGTTCTGCAGAAGGAGTAGAGAGTAACTTTCTTCTACAGAACATACTGTTACCCAATTGGTACTGACAAACAAGCTGTATTGTTGTTCCCATTTTAACAGAAGTATGGTACCTACACCATTACTTTTCTTTCAGTGTAACTTTTCGGATGCCTAAAATCACAATTTGTAAGGTAGATTTATTACAAGGAACATAATTTAAACATATTTTACCTATTTATGCAGATACAAGATTCACCGAATTTTTTATTTCCGCGTGGGATTTTAGTGGAAATTACCGAATACAGTGTTGGAGGGATCTCGCATCTAGTGTTGAATTTTTTGTTTACGAAAAACATTTTTTAAATTGAAATTAGCAAAAATTTTTCATTATAGTATTTTAACATTATAGAATAGTCTTTCGGGCTTAGCCACCATTTTAATATATTATTTACCGTAACTCTGAAACGGCTAGCATCTGACTGTGATTTTCATTTAATATTAGACTTATTACGTTATAATTATTAATAAAATGTTATGAACAGATAATTTTATTGCAAGGTTATGTATCTTACCAATGAGATAATTACATATTTTAAATAAATGTTCCTGAAAACTTAAATACGTAAAAAAAGTCATTCTTACTAGTGATGCCCTATCTTTAAAAGCGAAGGTATAATGAA
Source organism: Medauroidea extradentata (assembly GCA_003012365.1). NCBI lineage: Eukaryota > Metazoa > Arthropoda > Insecta > Phasmatodea > Phasmatidae > Medauroidea > Medauroidea extradentata. The sequence goes on from PNEQ01019505.1 coordinate 60,453, forward strand.
CTCCTTACGTTGCCTGCATGACAAATGCAGGACACAACTATTTGGCTGTCAGTAAGTTGTATTGTGTTGTTACAGCTAATTAATAAAAAAATGTAATGTAGGCTGCACTCTACAAATATTTGTATAACTTTTACAGCCTTCCTTTAAAGTGAAATAGAAACAGGTTTTACGAGGCAAATTTTGGCTCGATCACATGTTTTCTTAGAATTATTAAAGAGGCGATTACCACGGCCGCGGTTAATTTTCGTGAATGTAAGAATGTTCATGGTTCTTCAAAACAATCTACTGTTTCCCCTATACTATGATAAGTTCTGCAATGTGTCAAATTAAGTTATTTTTAATAATAGGATTATGGTCTGTAATTCTCCTTCATATTCAGTGAATATAATGTAGTAAACTTCTTGTGGTTTTTATTTGTGTGCGACATTAAATACATAGTTTGTTGTCTATGATTTTGAGAGATATGCACGTGTTGGCCAGTGTTCGCAGATAATATGTTTTACCTAGGAAAAATGTTCGCTTCTACTAGGAATCGTTAGCATGACAATTATAATATTATTCTGTCTAAGCACGTGGATCATTAACAAGACCACATTCGTCATTAAAGTAACGCATTTATCAATGTAGGCGGCGCTAACGCCATAAGTTAATTTATTTGTAAAGGAAAATAAACATAAACATTTTGTTGAAAATTCAAGGTAATTTTTTTTATAAAATTGAAATCTCACGTTACAAATCCAACTTTGAATAGTCCTACATCACAAGTATAAAAATTAGGTAACTATGCCAGGGCACCTTCGATTGTCTTTTGAACAAGTAAAACGTGTAGGGTATTATAAACCAGAATAGGCTAATTTTTGCCCTGTGGGGTGCCTTTGGCCCTCTCAATATGTTAGTATTCAAATTGTTTGGTGAATAAATAGATAACTGGAGCCAAGTGCTTAAACATTATCCGTTGATCTATCCATTAAAACTTTGAAATTGTCATTACTAAAGACATAAAAACCAATACTTCGAGTGGGCAAAATTCACCCAAGTTTACGGTACGGTACCGATTTAATAAATTGCCCTAAATGTTGATAATCTCGCATTGTAGGCCATGTTGAAATACTCATTTTTAATGTAGGTTTTATACCGGAAAGGTCAAAAGAACAAGCCGTCCGTGCACGTTTTATCTGTCGGAACTAGTTATTTCTAGTATGGGACGATTACCGTAATTCCACCTTGTAAATATGTCAACTTTTACAATTGTAACAATACAAGTCTGTTAACTTTAGTATACGTTTGACTGTTTTATAAAAATATTTAGGAGTGCTACCATGGATGCCTGGGAAAACAATTCTACCATTTCTACTTTGTTAGCGCTCCTATAAGCACCTGTGGAAAACTTGCAAACTATTTTATAGAATGTACTCATGCATTTGCTTTGCAGAAGCGTTCATAATTTAATGCGGAATCCTTTGCGAATCCACTTAGATTATTTTACATCTTAGTTCGGAACATGACGGATTAATTGGCCTGCTGTTGGCTCAGTGTATACGTCACGCACCTCCCACAATTAATGTGTCTATAGTTCGCTCACAGGCTCTGGCAACCTGAGATGTAACTGGGGCTTAGCAAATATCGTATTCTTACGTGGGATTGGCGGATATTTTTGATGTATTGTAGTTTTCGGACGATACTTGTTTCTTCCTCCGTCTGCTGTCGAGGGGCCGCGGTGGTCGAGAGGTCAGATCTCTCTCCTCCCACCAAGGCGATCCGGGTTCGATTCCTGGCGGGGTCGGTCCCCGGATTTTCGCGTGTGGGAATCGTACCGGGCGATGCCGCTGGTCGGCGGGTTTTCTCGGGGATCTCCCGTTTCCCCCGCCCTTTCATTCCGGCACCACTCCATACTCACATCATGTCACCCCTCACCAGCACTGAAGACCTCGATGTTAAGCGCTGAACCAAACCCTCTCACTCACTCCCCCCCCCCCCCCCCCCCCCCCCGTCTAATGACAGCAGTTGCTCTGCTATCTTGTACCTTACCTCTGACATTCTTCGGGAGACGTTGTGCAGTGACGTATCCATAACTTCCCCTGTCCTAGCATAAACTTATGTAAAGTACGGAATGAGCTTCTTATAATATTAAAGTCTCACAATGTTGTTTTTCCTTGAACATTACTACAGATAAGATTTTTTGTGAAAAGAAATTTGCGTTCATTTGTTTCAATGCCTAATGTGCATTTCTGCAGCTCAGCTTCGTGATATCTTTGATATTTTTGTATTTTGTGTGAAACATTTTCTTTTGGGTAAATTTTTGGAACTTTAACCAACTACGGAATAGAATACATATTGACAGAATTTTAAACACCTCAAATCTTTATTTTATGTTACTGTTGTTATAGATGGAATTGTAGTTAAGAAAGTAACAAGAATTTTTTTATTGCAATTATATCTGTAACAACAGCAATGACAAAAATATTTACGGTGTCTAAAATTCTGTCAGTATGAATTCTATTCCGTAGTTAGATTTCATTTCCAAAAATTTACCCAGAAGAAAAGTTATGACACAAAATAGCTTAATTCAAGATGGTTGCTACCCGCCACTCTTAACTTCCAGCGCGTAGAGAATCTACCCGCAAATCATTGGGCATGAGGTGCCTCAGTAACATCATTCACACTGACCCAGGCAAATGAGCGACACATCTGCACAAATTCATGCTCTCCAATATCCATGAACTGTAGCTGCAGACGTTGAAATAAATCGTGGCAAAAATATTTTATAAAATTCAGTGGCTCTACACATCACAGTTGCCTTATACGTGCACAAATTTCAAATAACATGTTGTCTGTGCACATTTGGTTTTAAGCCTGACGTTAGTTACGTCTTACTTTCGATATTGGTTTCTACCTTCCGGAGTGGTTTCCAGACATTGGCAGTGAATTTCTCGAATGATTTTTCATGGATATAGATTATGTCTTGGTTTCAAAAAGTTCTGTGTATCTCATCCAAAAAAGCAGATATGCACAATATATTTTACAAACTAATAATATTACCGAAATGTTACGTGAAAGATTGTTGAACCAAATAACTAGCGAAAGTCAAACAGCATATAATAGATTAATAACTGATAGCTCGTGTTTTAGATGAGACTAATAATTATCTGCAACAAATTTAAGTAATTTCAGCGTAAAGCTGGATTCACAACCACCACTTAGCGTACGTGCGTACGTACGTGTAAAATTAGAAACACCGATTGTGCATGCTAGCATTCACATCCTCGCGTACCGTGCGTACGTACGTAATAGTGTTTATCAATTTTCTACTTCCTACGTACTTACGCACGCTAAGCGGTGGTTGTGAATGCAGCATGTGCAAACGTAGGACTCAGTTAAATATTAATCTAAATTGAGAAGTTATTTATCTTGTCATAAATTATTAAATTCGCTGCGAAAGATAAAAATTAATTACGATCATCTGTTACCGACATTTTGTAATGAAATACACATTTTCCACGCATGTATAGATAACATTTTGTTGTGAATTCAATCTCTAATACTTGGCGTACGTGCGTGTGCTAGTACGTACGTTAAGTGTGTTTGTGAATCCGGCTTAACGTGTAGAATAAGAAAAAAATCTGCTAGTTGTAGATTTACCTTTAGTCATATCAAAAATGATTATAATACCTGCGTTTATAAAGAGTAAGGAAATGTCCAAAAATTATTCTGCCCTAATAGAATAACCTGGAACAGAAATTCGAGGTAAGAATAAAAAACTTCGATCGGCAGCTAAGCGACATTTTTTAATAATTTCCACTCATATACGTCCGCTGATTTATGTTCTTAATATGATTTTGATTGTTATCGATATAAATTCTAAACAAATAAAAAAATAGCTAGTTCAAACTTTTCACTGTGTTACTCTGTTTCAAAGTACAGAAATCATACAGTAGTTGCTCAGTGATTTTATTTTTACTTTTCTTCATTTCTGTGATTAAGTAGTTGGTACTATTTGTAAGGGCGGAAAACTGTAGAGATGTATTTGACATACACTTTCACGTAAACTATGAAATGTCTTTACTGGTGACGAAAGACGTACCAATAAATTTTTATAAAATTTAGACAATGTTTGGTACACTAACAGAGTAACGATTTCCATACAACACACTTACGTGTATGGTGATGTGCTGGCATAACTCACTTTACATGCATTCGAGAGGCTGTAATGCCATTCATACAAAATAAGTAGTGTGTGTTTTATTTTTCCTGCTAGTACAGTTACTTATATTTCCTATTCGCAAATTCTCACTCTTTTAACTATCCCTGATTCGCACCCATGTATCATTTTCTTGACATTTACAAACACCTCAGCAACACAGTAAAAAAATGTACTTAAAATAAGTCTTTGAAAACTACTTTTCAAAACGTATTTTTTGTTAGTTTACTAATATATTGTAAACTTTACAGGAAACGCTTGTAATTATACAAATATGTTTGTATATTTAAAAATATTTTTATATATTTAGGCCTACTAATAGAAACTGTACACTTAGAAATAAACTCTTGTACATTTTGCAACAATTGTTTGAAGTTTCACAATTTTTTTTGGAACCAGGTCAGCAAACACAATGCCCATAGAAGTATATCTCAATAGTCCCTACAGTTATTTGGACAATTTTGATCACTTTAATGACCCGCGACATTCTTGTTGTAGTACCTAGACGGATAAATGTTCTGAAATGAGTTTACAAACTTTTTCTTGTAAACTTTCCATTTAGTTTACTGTGAACTGAGTTTGGCGGGCCGCGGCGGTAAAGTGTTGAGACAGCTCGCTTTTCACCACAGTACACCGGGATAGATTTCCTGTTTTCGTATGTGGGAAACGTGACAAAGTGTATCCTCACATGGTAATTCTCTCAGACAGCTCGCATTAAACTGTTCCATTAAGGTGACGTATATTATGTATGTGTATTACTTCTCTGAAAAGCATTAAAAGTGCCCACGCATTGGTATGAACATACCTACCCATTATTTATCGATGTAGGGAATGTTTGTATTCCACAATAGTTGTGCAATAGCTTAAGATCAACGTAAAGTGAAAGTATCATTCGCAAAATCTTTCTTTATTTCGCAGTAGGTTTTATTTATTTCAGTTAAAACCTTTTATAACGTGTATTTATAAGAGTGGGTATCTCCCTTAGGAGTAACTGTACGACGTGGTTCGTATGTAATGTTTTCTACCCTATCTTGGATAGAAAATCACTTCACGGAATTTTGAGACGGTATCGTGTAGTTATTGAAGTGTGGATAATGTTGTTTACAGTGATTGTCCACCATAACCTAACAGTGAGAACATTAAAACACATGTAAGCAGTGTTGCCTATGCTCTCCTCCTGGCACACTATCGCTGCAGCCAAAACTTCGCGTGCATTTTTAAGACTCGGTTTCAGTCGCCATATTGAATTTTATTATTATTTTTGTAATTTTGAGAAGAAATATGTTAAATTTACAATTATACCTCAAATTCTATACACATTTCGCAACAGTAGAGACCTTGTAGTTTAGCTGTTTACTTATAATTACGCCGCAATGTATGCGGCAAATTTTTTTGTATTCATAATTCGTCCGACAAATTGCGACCTAATCATGCATTTCTAGCTCTATTGCCACACTTGTATTGTAGCTCCCGGTAAATAGAAATTGCGGTACAGTCGCCGATTTAACATTTTTGCTCTCAGAATTCCAAAAAAGCGAAAAATTATAAAATTCAATATGGAGACTGAAAACGGGTCTTAACAACAACTATGGCTCCTAGACAACTATAGTAAAAATGATAATTTTTGTTACAAAGTCGAATTACTCAATAAAACATCTTCAAATGTTCCAATATCCTGACGGTACAAACGTTGAATCCAATTAGATGGCGTCCACCCTTGTTATTTTAGTAACGGTTGAAGGTATCAACCAGTATTTGATGTGTGTTTGAAGACCTTAATAACATAAATCAACGTTTAAACTATTATTGTTTTACATAATTCTGTATCCGATATTTTATTAACATACGATTTTAAAACTCTATAGGCCTACTCAAAGGCTCATTACTCCCTGAATATTGAACCTAGGTGCTAAGTGTCATGCATACATTTTTTTACTTAATTTTTTTTATAAGGAATCACCACTCTGCATATGTAGGCCTACCTATAGTTCAGTAACATCCGGTACGCATTTATATAAATTCACACCAATACTAAATATACACATATGTTTTTGTGTTTATATTAGTAGAAAATATGTAATTTAATTATTTTACTTTACACCTTAGCCTAAATGAGCTATGTCCACAATCGAATAAAAATTACAATATCACAACAAATGTAATGTTCTATAAAATACTTGCGTGACACATACAAGAGATCAATGAGTTATATTTTCTAGTGACTTTTCCGTTGCACATAAGGAATATAACTAACCATTTTTGTGGTTACAATTATAACTTCCTTGTATAACGGGGCATTTTATATTATTATATGCAGAAATTTATTTGTATTGTAGCTTTTTTTCGTAATTTTTATTCTTTTCTATTTTAGACAGTCCCAGTACTGTAAATGGTAGCAAGTTGAATTACAAAAAATTGCTACATTCCGTTTGCATTCCATGACAAACCTACAGGTGTTTGATGTGAGTCAAGATCCCCCAGTTAAATCCTGAAAACCTTGTAATAGAAGATATGTTAGTCATCTGTGTGAAATTTCGAGCTATACAGTCAGATTCATTGAATACCGTTCAACTAAAAACAAAAGTAAAATACATTCATTGTACGCATAATTAATGCACTTATATTTTTTTAGCTCTTATTGATATACGGGTATATGATAAACATAATTTTTTTTCAAAGTTAGATGTATTGCTTTAATATTAGTTGAGCGAAAAATCTGTCAATCTATATCTACGCATTTTTATTAGAATAATATCCACATTTATAGAGAGCTTTACGACTCGTAGATAGTGACGTCATCAGAGACGGTTACACACAAATTTTCTCAAGGACAGAAGCTAGGAGAGGAACCGGCCATTGCTTCTGTTAAGGAACTAACCAAGCATTTGCATGGAGTCATTTCGGAAAACAACAGTAAACCAAAATCAGAACGGTCAGAACCAGGAATCTGTCCCGGTTCCGAATAAGAGTACGACTAGATAACATTGCGCCACATCGCTCGGTGTCTGTTTGGTTGAATATGGATATATAGACAATATTCATAGGTAGGTTACATACTTAACCTGCCATTTATCATAATAACTTAGAAAAAACTTAAATGGTGTTCCAGCCAGAGACCTTAAGTGTTTGGTGCAAGTAAATATTTTTATGTTTACACGTACGTAGAATATGTGCGGAATAAAAATATTTTACTTTGTTATTGCTGTCGTAGAGCATTGGTAATCGTATTTTCACAAATTCAGTGGCAACTGTGATGTAAGTAGCGTGGAGATTACGTCGAAGATGCCTCATAATTCATCAATATACCGGAAGCAAGGGGGAGTCTTTGTGAATGTCTGGAGGGTAGATTAGACTCGCAATGTCTCGCCCCTTGCCGCCCCTTGTGGTGCGCACAAACAAACGAGTCAGCGAGCGAGTGAAGCAGACAAGAACAATCCAGGCGGTAGTCCACGAGCGTGCTGCTACGTGCGTGCGTGATGTGTGGGGTTGGATCACGACTCTAGGAGCTTCGAGAGGGTAGACGAGGGCAAACTCCAGATGAAGAGGCTACCAACTCAACCGGTCAAACATACACAACAAGGGCAACGAACAAAGAACCCAACGAGAGAGACGTGGAAGGGGAGAAAGTTTTCCTACAGCATTCATTCTCAGCAAAACACACACGCACATACACATGCACACACACACAGTCAACCATTTTTAAGTGCTGCTGCACACTAAGAGAACAGTTTAATGCCTTGCCTGGCTTGATTGGCCACCATAAAAAATTAATGCGTTTCAGTTTTAAAGCAAATTTTCCCCTGCTAACCGAGCAGTGAATAATTGAGTAATTCTAATAGACGCCCTATTCAAAGTACTTCTGAACCAATAAAGACTCCACCCATGCAGATCCCGCTTGCATGCACTTCGTGAAATATCCATGCATATTAGCATCTGCCCTACGTCTAAATAATTCCTGTGATTTTTTTAAAGAATGACTGTTAGTTGAATGCCAGCATTACTGTAATAACTCTGTAATATTAATAATGTTCATATGCATACTGAAACAGACAACCAGTGTATTTGGCCACGTCACCTCATCCTTTTACAACTTTTCGAAGTGCTTTCCTCCATTTGCACGTCCACATAATATAGTGTTAATGCTTGAGCCTTAAACTGCATGTTTACGGACGGAAATGATTCAGACGATGAAATTTCAGATTTGAAGTGGACTAGGAAGTACTTATTACCAACTCAGTAGGCACTCAAAAACTTTGTCGCACCATAGTTCAAGCGTAGTAAATTTATGGTGTATGTTACTTGCAATTATTTCGTGAAATTTCGGAAGATGACATTCGCCCACTTCTAAAAGAAGAAAGTGTTATTATGTTTGAACGTGGAAATCATCTACTACAGATTAGCATATCAACTGTGCTTATGCATTTGCCTGGGTGAGTTGTCAAAGTGAGAGAGATTTTGGATAGATTGGTAACATAGTCTTCATCCTGTAAGAAAGGTAGATAGCTGTTTTTAATGAACTGGAAATTTTAAATGTTGACTCAAGTGTTAGTGAATCTGGCGCGTTAGACTTGATGTAGCGTGGTACGCAAAGTATTTTTTCATGCATAACTATTAAAAATGTTTTAACTCTTTTATATACCTGAAGAAGAGACGCTTTAAACTGTGTCCCTACGATTTTAAAAATACAGTCCGCTAGTTAAAATATGATTACCAAGCTCCACAAAAGTGCTAAAAAAAGGACTTATATCAACCGTAATTGTTAAACAAAATCATAGAAACCTGCTTTGGAATTACCACATACTTTCCACAAATAAAACAACAGAGTCATCACTTCAAGTCCCGTTGAAAAACACTTTCTGCGAAAACACTGCACGCTAGTTTAGTATTCCACGCATAGAGGCGATGAGGTGCTTGACGGACGTTTTTTATTCGATTTATCGCCTTCCCCGCTTCCATCTCTAAAACGTAAAAAAAAACTGCGGTCTACTAACTCTCAAATTATAAAACAAAAAGGAAAAAAAAGCATTCCACTCTTGGATTAAACAGTTTGTATTAAATTCGAAAAAAAAAGAAGATACTTATCTTATAACTAACCACTTAGGCTCACAGAAAGTGGCATATTTCTTACGAAGGAAATTGTTTTTGTTGCTATAAACCACTTCTTTCTTTAACCTTTATTTCTTTCTTCCGTATATTTTATTAATCTCAAATGTCTGCTGATGCGTTTATACTGGTATCATGTTATGACATTGATCTCACCAAAATAAACTTGAAAAGTTACGCCCTCAAACGTGAAAGAAAATAATTTAATTTAGTTTACCCAGTGTACACACATGGCAAGCTTCTGGAGACGTAAATTGTTCTTGAGGAACCTGCCAACAATGACGCACATGAATTGCTTAGTCTTGGTAGTAATATATCAATAATATTACATTTATTAATCTGTTCACTCCCTAACGAATAAGTCTAACGTACACACTTGGGTATTGGGTAAATGAAGTGGACGTTAAAGTCAAACGCATGTGTGCTTGGAAGTATGAAATATATAAAACAAAATAACAAAGACAGAAAAAGCTTACAAATTTTGTCATTCAAACGAACACCTGCTGTATAATTTTTTTTTATTTACAGATAGTAAACAACTTGAACAGAATCAACGTGACATATTTCTACTTAAGGGCGATGTGTTGCACTTCAGTGTTTCATGAAAGTTGGAACTGAAGCGGAAATTACTAAGTACGCATGATTCTCACTTCTAAATTAAAATAAAAGTTGGCTATTTGATTGTGTTACGTAAGAATTCCCTTTTTGACAGTGGCGAGGACAATAATTTTAGAGGCGTTTTCATGGAAACGAAATCTGTATTCTCGTCTGCCACAGGTAATTTCCCCTCTCCCTCCTCCCCTAAAAAATATACACAGCTAACTGTCAAACTGCGCATTATGCAAGTATGTATCACGAAATAATACATTTTTGACAGTTCATGTGTAAAAATTTCTACAAGAAAATTATTTTGATTTTAGGTATACGTTGTGTCTAGTAAAATATAAGATTCTAATTGAGGTGTGGTACTACAGGAGTTTTATTCCCACAAACTCTGAATTAGTTTCTGACATTAACTACAAACATAAAAACAACATTTATAATAGTAAGACGGACGTAAAGCAAAGGGCGTGATGCAGCGCTAAAAATTCTCGTTAATGCGAACACTAATACTTCTGCAGCGCGACGAACACACAAAAAAAAAGGATATAGTTCCCTGCGACTACGGACTAATCTCTAGTACGGTAGACATTTTCATTTATTGGACACCAATAAGACGAAATTTGTAAGATTGGTAGATGATTACACACAAAATTGTTTGAATGTTTATTAATGAACAACATTAGCTTGGGTACTATTCATCATTATTCAGTGAACGGTTTACCAAATTTTCTGTTCCAAAAGTATGCATTTGCCGTAAAATGGACCGCGTTTAATTCAAATAATTTCTGGCTTTTGTTATGAAAGTGATATGAAGGTTATTAAAATTTCTTCACGTAATTCTTGATGTAACTGAATAGCAGAAAGGAGGTATCACGAACTGTAGTAAAATTTAAAGTGTATTTCAGGTGACACAATAATGTGAACATTTTAAAGCCCCGCTTTATATTTTTTGTCAATTTGTATATGTCCGCTGCATGTACATAAGTTAACAACATAGTTAAAAACTGTTTAAAACAGTTTCGTTGACATTCAGTCCTGGCCAATATTAATTTCTAACATGTGTGTGAAAAATACATTGTGGGCAATAAAATCTCTCTTGAATGCCACAAGAAAAGTATACATATGTATAATGTGCTATACTTTTTGGCTCTATTTGCTTTCGACTTCCAATCTCTAGGTTTTTAATGGACAACGTACCCGACGCGACCTCTTGGTGGAATTTTAACCCGCATGGTAATTCAGCGTGCGAGACAATGAAGAGATAAACAGAATATTCGTATTATAATATTTTTGCATGTAGCCGGTTAATTTGTTCAATTTGAAGAAACACAAATTAGTTGTTATTTAAATTTCATAAATTCACAAAATTCAAATAAAATGCATATTTTGGTAGCAATACAAGACAGTTGCATTTAAATATGAAATTGTGTGGAACAACATTTCGCAATTCGCTGTCAACCGTACAAGGAATGAAGCAGCCGTTAATTGTTTCGAATTTATATTTAGAATTAATTACAAAAATATAGTATTTTTAAATAACATATTAACAAAAAAGTGGTTGTTTTGTAATGTACTGTTACATATCTCGGAAAATGACACGAAGCCTTCAATAATTCTACAAGAGTTCATCTGTAAAATCTTAATAATTTACCATCTCTCTTGATCATCCCGTTTTCGCGGAGTTCCATATAGCATGCGATGTATGAAGAATAATGTTATTTATTTGTGGACTGTGACGGTTACCAAGCCCAGAACCTCGAGTTGACATACATAGGAACAAGCATGTTAGGCCCACTGTTTATGTGGGAGCGTTTTCGATGCCGAAAACAAATACAATTTTTCTGGAGACAATTCCTCTTCAACGCTTTGTCGCAGCGAGGGCTATAAGTAATATTTAAATAGTTGGTTATTTCATTTTGCCTTGTTAGTAGTTACACGTATGTATAAGGCATTTAATATAATTCTACAAACGTACGGCACTTAAATGAAGTTACAAATCTAAGTGTTACATTTGTATTGGTTGGTGCACGTAAACAGTGTTTAAGAAACATAATATTGACGTTTTTATTATCAAGCTAATAAGGCAAATTTATATTTATATAATGTCCCAAACCATCTTGTTTACAAGGAACGAAGCACACGGTCAACAAATGCAGCACAGACCTTTGCTGGAAGGTATTTGAGACTCTCCAGGCAGAGGGATTTTCGAAGTAAGTTCATTAAAACGTCGTTACTGGAATACTCGTCTGGATCAGAACAGGTGACTGATGTAACATTAGCATCGGCCTATATGGTAGTAAGGTTCCTGAGGAAATATTAGCAGCTTGTTAAGTAAAAAATGCATTTGGAATGTAACTTTGTAACAGGCCTCG
>PNEQ01019505.1:72828-134590 GCA_003012365.1 Medauroidea extradentata
TTTAGTTTTGTACATTGGCCAGAGGCGAAGGGCTGGAGAGGAGTGTTTTGAATTGTGTCACGGCTATTTAACCCTTCACGCCGAAGGAAAGAGAAAGCTAGGAATGGCGGCCGAGAGTTCGCCCACAGCCTTGAATTTGTGTGGGAACCAAGGCTAAAGGGGCAAGAAGTAGGTCAGCTCAGGGGCGTGGCTTCGCTTAAGTTACCCCCTGCAGAAAATTAAATATTAACTTGATTATTAGTTAGCGTAGAGAGTTGAAATTGTGTACATAAGTTGATGTGTACGTTAATGTCAAACTGTGTGAAATTTGAATATATATATTAAACCGGTGCAGAGGAAAATACAATGTTTAGTTATGTCAGTCGTCCACAGAGCTTGTGATTGGCTGGGAGTAAATGGGGAGAGTTTTAGGGAAAGTGCCGGGAGTGCGTCGGTTAAGTTTGTTTCGGGGACTCGTGCCGCGGACACCACGCGAGGTGGTGTGTCCCGAGCTGCGGGAATTCGCGGGGGTCCGCGTATGTGATTAGATTCGGCGTAAACACCACGAGAGGTGGTTGTATACTTTGCCGCGGATATTCGCGTGTTATATTTGTGAGACACGCTGTTCGGACACCACGAGAGGTGGTTGTGTCCGGAGCCGCGGGAATTCGCAGGGATCCACGTATTGGTTTGCGAGACTCTTGTCGCAGGCACCACTAGAGGTGGTTGTGCCCTAGCGCGGGTATTCGCGTCGTCCGGGAATTAGTTGAGGAGACACTAGTTGCAGCCATCGAGACAGGCGTGGGACTGACTAGCTAATCATGGGTTTCCGAAGTATCCAGAAAATAAAGAAATTCCGTTATTATTATTTCTCTACTAGAACAGTGATTAAAATTAATGTGTATATATTCTCTATTCAAATAACCGAGGGAGGTTATAACTTGTCTCTTTTAAAACTACGAACGTTGGCCAGTTCTCAAAAATTATTTTGTATATTTGCGAGATTTTGTGAGACTACCAAAATATTTTACAAATTTTTTAACTGTTATTTTTGTCAGGTTGATTTTGTTGCGAACCAACTATAGTCTGTTGTGCATGGGATTTTTATACTCACGGCAAACGTTAAACAGGAGTATATGATAAAAAAATGTAAAGTATTATTGAGGTTTTTGGAGCCCGGGCGTATGCATTATTTACGAATCTGGTAAATCACATGTGTGTAAACTATCAACGTGTTAACAAATGTGTAAACTTAATAATGACAATATCGTACCGTTTCTTAAATCAAAATATATTTTTTAATAGCCACAATAACGAATTAACAGAGTATGAAAGCATTATGTAATATTTGTTTGCTTCAAACATTTCTTCGCTAATATGTATGTCTGTAATATTTGAACACCGCATGTTCACCGGTCTAAAGAGCGAGAGGTCCTGGGTTCGAATGTTTACTCGGGCGTGAATGTTGCCTCGTCACCTCTCTTCACTGCGTCGGCTCTTTTATTAAAGGGCCATAAAACCTTCTCAACTCACCGTATTGTTCACTAGGCTAACTAAAATCGGACATGGTGTTAGGTTGTATTGTACATAAAAAAATATGACTAAAAGTTAAATGTAATTAAATGTGAAGAAAACTACGCAGACACATCACGTGTAACTAAAATTAACATTCTTCTTACATTTGATGCGACTGATGATATGGCGTGATCGTACACATTATGTATATTGTTTTATACGAAATATTCTTATATAGTCAGGGAATGGCGTGAGAGTATGAAGTAAGGAAGTGAGTTAATAAGAGGAGCTTAGAAGAGCAACCTGAATAGTAAGTGACCAGGTAGGTGGGTAGGAATCTCAGCGCGTGACTGCATCAGTATCGTTGCGGCTCGTTGAAAATAATAAACATCACTCGCTTGCAACTGAAATTCAGAACGATGCCGTGGAACTATAGTTTACTAATTAAAATATTTTTCTTTTGTAAAAACCAATTTTTTATATTAATTTTTGTGATTAGTATTTAATTTTTTTACTAAACGGCACTTAAACTACATAGCTATAGACTGCTACTGTAATGTGTATTTTTGAACTTCAGAAATGTATTTAAAATTTTCTTAACTGTGAAATGTCAAGGCTACAGCAAACTTTCAATGCTGAATACCTCCTGTTCTATGATATTGTATACGAAACGTAAAAAATAGTATTTACGTTAGTAAAACTCGTACTGTTCGCTATTGTGTGTATGTATATATATATATATATACATACATACCAACAAGTCACGTATCAAGTAATTATAACAACAATTTATACAAATAAGTATAGCACTAACCATTCAATAAAATTAGTTAGTGAGCAGTTACCAGCATGGTGACGTAATCGTTGAACTGTAAACTTGATGTTTTATCGTACCATCCGTTTTGTCTAGGTTTGATCGCATGTGCTCAAGTGATTTAGCTGGAAGCAGGACTATAGCACGGCATTACACACTACACACAGAGGGTTGTGCTGGGAGAAATTGGAGGGTTAAGGTGACGCACGCTAGGGCGAAAAGGGAAGACATTTAGAGAAACACTTATCAGGGGTGAAGAACACTGAAGTGGCGCTATATATCTGGGTGCACTGACAAGATTGTGGGCAACAACACGTGCTTTCAGCACATTCATCACACGACGAGCAGTACAAAAAGAAGAAAATAAAAATAGAACCAGGGTGTCAGAGGGCGAGAAGGTAAGGGGGAGAGGTCACAACTGCAAAGGGAGTGTGAGGGAGCAAAGTTGACTAGCTCACCAAATGTAACAGTGTGCACACACAAATTACTAAATTAGTATGCGGGGGTGTGAGAGCTGAGGGGACAGCGCCATCAAAACAAACATCAGACAGGTTGACAAACCTGGGCGGTTGTTCGCTGCACGCGACCACGTCACTACATGCTCACTGTATGCTAGGTGTTTGTTTCTCTGTCGTGGCAAACTGCTCCATTTACAGTGCGTAGTAACCACTTAATAAACAATTCTCTTTTTTCATTTATTTAGTAACTTCGTAACACTTCTACGGTTGAAGTCAAAGTGTAAAATCAAATTGTGGGAAATAATACAATATGTCGGCTGTTACCTGAAACAAGGTGTATTTTTATCATATATTACCTGCTTCTAGCGTAAAAATTATTTCAGATGTAATTAGATGAAAAATATATTACAAATAACATAGCATTTTTTTAAAAATAATTTTTCATGCAACAGAACCGTTTCAAATCACTAATTTCAGTTACACAGTTACTTACAGCTTGTTCACTCTTGAATGTTGCAGTGTACGAAATTTAGACCCCTGTTCACAATAACATTTTAAAACTTTATGACAAAGAATAAGTAAATTGTTGAACAAAATATGCTATAATACTGAAATTGACGAATGAGTGATAGACGGTTTACGTGCACGCGGGAGGTTAATTTCTACGTTGAAATGAGTTATTTTGGCGTTGTTGGTTTCGCGGTATCTTCGTTAACTTCGCGTTCGATTTTTTTGTTATTCGTTAATATAATTTATTTAAAAATGTACTTTAAACATTTAGAACAGTGTTTGGCGAAGTGGTTTAGCAGGCTTGCCTCGTACCAAGGTGATCCGGGTTCGATTCCTGGTGGGGTTGATCCGGACCTTCGCATATGGCGTCATGACGGTCGATGCTGATGGTAGGCCGTTTTTCTCAGTGTTCTGCCACTTCCCTCACAGCCTCGCTTCGCCAGCGAAGCTCCATACTCAACTCATTTCACGCCCCATGGTGCTCACAAAGCGGAAAACCTTGTTGTTAGACGCATTTAAATAACATTAACAGATATATGCTAAAAAAGGAAAATGAAACTTCTGCATGGTTAAAAATTGATTCATAAATACGTTGGTTACTCTCAATGAAAGGATAAAGGAAATAACTATGTGACGATTAGTTACCTTATTTATTTGGCAAGAACCAATTTTATACTCAAATAAGTCATACGTAATGTTAATGTTACATGAGGTTTTTATAAAGATTATTCTGGCCTTGCTGGTGTATGTTGAGCAGATAATTATCGGTTACATACATAGACTGAGTGGAAACTGAACGAAATATGCGGTCAATTCTCATGAGGGATCGAAAATTGATTAGCTGTAAGCGTATAGTATGATTTCAACAGACTAACCGAAGAAATTCATTAGTACAACATCACAAAAAGCAACATATATATAGTATTTAGAATGTACACGTCGTAGTTATGTCTTTCAACCAGCATTCGACGTCACTTTAACCCTCTCTATTAGATCTTTCATTTAAATCTCACCGTCTTATCATATTCATCGCAATTAAACCTTAACATGATACGTCACTTTTTGACCTAAACACTCGTCATTAATATCTTACCTCACTTGCCAACATAACCATTCGATCTCTCATTTAAATATTACCGACAGACCTTTCTTACGTTCCTCATAATTCATCCCCGCGTTAAATTTGTTACTAAGGCCGACATTGAATATACAATAATTGTCATTTTAACAATCAACCGATATTTTTTGTATTGTTTCATGCAGCCAACTAAATTTTAACTTACGCTTCTTATTTATTTTACACACAAACACACACATACACTTACATAATGTTAAACGAACTCCTCAGTACATAAACTGCTTAAAAATCATTTTAAAAATAATATCATATACGTGTGGGGCCATATGGCGAACAATATAACACAATCTCCAACAAAAATTCCTTATATTTTCTGTGATGTGTACGAGACAATTCTGCGTCTTTTAAATGCGCGCAGTTCATGACGAATTACTACATTGATTATTGAGTGTAACGCCTTCCTTCTCGATTTATTGTATGGTTGAATATGTTCCGAATGTATTTATGTAACGTCATGTCTTTACACAGTGATACAAATCCGAACTTATTATAAGAGTTTATTAGTGTCACTAGGAAATATGTAGCAGGTGTTGGGTCGGTTTCAAATTCTTTGTCGTTACATACTCACAATAGTGATCTGCGGTCTTTAATTAGTATCTATGAGACTCATCAGCAGTTTCGTATACGTCTCCTTGTTAAGACGAGTATGTACCGTTTTCAAATGTCCTCATTTGACGCGTGGGCACAGCGGACTGATAAGAGCCAAAATACTACGCTCGACGAGAAGCATATGGTCTCTACTTGCAGCACGCCAAACTGACTTTACGCGGTCACTTTAAAATTGTATTTCTGATAGTATGAAGAATGGACGGACGCATGCTTTCAGATTTGCCCGTTCCAAATTCAGGTGGTGAATTTCGGAGTTACAGCAGTCTGAAAATGTCGTTTTTCAGCAATTTCGAGAGGCCTGAAAATTATGTTTCTAACAAGCATGCTGAGTTTTTTAAAATAATAGAAGCATAGTTTCAAGTCTGTGTTCTTTTCGTAGATAAACGCAATAGGAATCATTTAAGCGGTGAAAAAAGAATACGCGTGACACACTACGCCGTCCATGCGCCAGGCGAGGACTCCTCGTAAGCAAGAAGGCCTGTTACATCCTATTTCCTTTTCTTTTTGGAGTTAAATTAACGCTGCTGTCAACTAATACTCCTATCTCCTTTACGGCATCTGTATTCATAATTGGACGACACTAAGCAGAAAGGAACCAACCCACAAGTTAATCGATTTGGAGATAATCATACCACTAGAAAGAGAAGATCCAAAATACGTCTTAGAAAAAAACAAGTACTATATCACATTTTTTTTTGGAAAAATATGATCCCAGAAAATTTTTTTATATAAGTCTTAGATACACACAGTAAATTTTTACCTTGAATATCTCAGTTCCAGTCAACTGTGGGTTGGTTCCTTTCTGTTCAATGGCACGCAATTACAGTGTTATGAAATTCGTCCTTTCCACGCAATACATAGGCAAGCGGGACACACAAGGTATCCCATTTGAAAGTCAGCTTTTATGTCATTCTGAAGTAGTAGAATACGCTCTGAAAAAAAAGTTCCTTTTATTTTCTTAGATCTCACTTGTTTAGCCATGTTACATACATGAAAGTTGTCCCTCATTTTAAGGCTATAATAAATGCTTATTCTTGGTAATCTTACAACAGCACCGAGCGAGGTGACGCAACGGTAACTCATTCGACTCGCATTCGGCAGGACTCGGGTTCGATTGCCGACTGCGGCCGTCCTGATAATTTGGTATTCCATGGTTTCCTGAAATCACTACAGACGAGTGCTGGGATGGTTCTTTGACAATGGCCGACTCGTCTACCAGCTTCTGTTATTGTACCATTTTTGTGTCAACGTCTCTAATGACCTCGCTGTCGTTAAGATGTAAAAGCTTACCTTACATACCTAATGTAGCAGAAGTACTAAGATGCCATTTCCCGTTTCTGAATATGTTTGGCTTCTTGGCACACTGTACTACGAAAACCCTCAAAATGCAGGTTTGCAAAGGTAACTTTTTCAGCATTAGTTTTGGGCACGTGCTACAAATCGTGAAAGTTTGTCCCCACAATGCGGGAGTCCCAAAATTGCTACCATACTAGTGACAGATATGGAGCACTAGCGTAGTTAATTTCTTACTTTACTACGTACAACATTTAAAGTGATTTTACACAATGTCTTCTAGAATAAATAATTGTGTAGTGAAATATAATAAATTATTTGTTTCAAAATCTCAGAGACATTTTCTTCACGACCAAAATCTTAAAAATTTCCCTCATTTGAAAAATTTTTATCTCAAAATTGATTTTCGACTTACCACGTATTGACTCCTCTGAGTTGTTTGTTCATAACCTTTATTTTGTGTAGCTGCAAACTCTCTGCATGTCGTTCAGGCATTATCTATTGCACGCAACGTTCAAACCGGTTATATTATTTACTTGTGACAGGTAATTGTAGTCAACTTGTTTAGCTATGCTATGCCTTTGTATTTTTACAATTTTCTTTTGAGGAAATGTACACATCATTGATGCGAATTGGTCACACATATATAAATATATAAATATAAGTATATATATATTTATGTACACACAGATATAAATATATATATATAATATTATTATTTAAAAATCAAGAATTATATATGTATATATAACATTTTTATTTAAAAATAAAGAATTTAAAACACTAATATATGTATTTTCTTTGTCTATATTTATTGTGCAGGCTCGCTCTTTAGTTTAGCAGTGGTTTCAAAAATATTTTTTTAAACGAAAATTAATACATAGGTATATAAAAAATTCATTCTGGCAGTTTTAACACTTATATATCATCGTTTGTGTCTGAATTTTTCTGTTGCGATACACCAAACATATTTTCAGATTTTTGCCCCTGAATTAGCACATATTTTGTTGTCAAAATAAGCCAAAATTAAGGCAAATATTTTTTTTTGCTAGCAAACGGTACATTATTAAAAAAAACACTTTGGCAATTTTGTGTATCGTATGATCGTACACAGTCTCAAATTTTTTCAAAGCATTTGGTTAAAAAATATTTAAGTTATTTGCAATTGTTTGAAATAATGAAAGATCACGGCCTTAAGTTAAAGTGCTGCGATTAGTTTCGAAAACTATAGCTCGCGCAAAGCTTGTTTTCGGAAGAAGACTTCCTTAAAGCTGTTTTACAGCGAATGTAACATGCACTTCTTTACATTACATTTCGGTTACTGTACTCATAATAAGTTATAAAGATCGCGCAGCTGTTTTCGGAATCTGTAAAGAGAAAAGTATAGGTGACAAAATCATGTCAGAAAAATTGCGAATCTAAATTTAATTCAAAGTTAATGCAGTGTAGCAAAATATATTTCGTGTGATTCTTTAGCTTTTGTAGCGGGGCCGCGGTAGCCGAATGGTTAAATCATTCGCCTCCCCAAGGCGATCCGGGTTCGATTCCCGGTGGGGTCGCTCCCCCGATTTTCGTATGTGGGAATCGTGGTGGACGATTCCGTTGGTCGGCGTGATTTCTCGGGGATCTACCGTTTCCCCCACACTTTCAATCCTGTGCTGCTCCATACTCACCTCATGTCATCCCTCACCAGCGCTTAAGATCTCGATGTTGGACGCTGACCTAAATATCTCTCACTCACTTTTGTTTTTGTACTACTACGCTTTCAAAGCCCGTGAAAGTTGTATAGTGTCATGGGGCAGTGCCCGAACGCGCTCGAGACACGCCCCCTCCACCATCCCACTTTCTATCCTGGGCGACACGAGGAACTGCTCCTCACATTGTGACGTCAGCTAGGCTGGCAGGAGTATTACGCACCAGCCGATACCGTTAAGATGGCCTTGCAGTTTTTGCGCCCTGCGCTTTCAATGTCAGTTACGGAAACTTGCAACCATAGGGCCGGCTTGTGTCATCGCTAAGCTGGAAGAATTAACTGGATTGCGACGTGGTGAGCGATGAATAGAGTTGGCGGCTGCCGATCGGGCAGTGGGTATTTGGCGCTTAACCTGTGCGTTGTAAGTGTGGAAGAAGCATTCTCGTCGTGGTGGCAGAGAGACAGCAATGGCAGTGAAGACGACGATAGCGACAAGGGCCTGCGCGGGAAAGCGCGGCGAGTGGCGGTATTGTAGAGACTTAAGTGTGCGGTGGCAGAAAATTCGGAATGTGTTAATGGTTCACTGGCGTATGTGGGACGGACGTGCATTTTAGACGTGCATTTAAAGACTATTTCTGTAAATAACGAGAAAGTTGTAGAACTAGATGTTTTAAGTGTTCTGTGACTAACATAAATTAAGGACTGTTTTTTTTTAATCCGTGGTGATTGACCGACATAAATTAACTGTTAGTGTAATGTAGTGAGAATGGGGGTTAAGATTTTTGTGTAATAATTAATTGTAGGTTTCAATTAATGGAAATATGAATGATTAAATAATGTTATGTATTGTTGTAAATAATTTTAATAAACTTAACAAATTACGAAATTCAATTATTTAATTATTTTAGAGTTTACCTGGTAGCACGTAGGACACGAAATTGTAACTTGTTTAGAAATTTTTGTGTTTGCGAAAATGTTAGTTTTTGCTCAATAAGGGATTGAACGAAATTCAAACAAAGAATGTACAATAAAAAAAAATAGGTGGCAAAAGTGTGATTAAATTGTTACGAAAACATAATTTTGAATTTTATAAAATTATGTTAAGCCTACAGTATGTTTTATTTACAGACACTGCACTGGTACCAGAGTACGTATACACATACATCCTGTTAACTGTTTCTTGGTCATAGATCGAATTGATTGCCATGAATCACAATTTCTTGACGACATGTAATTCTTAACATTTATGAGAACATGAACACTAATACTGGTCATATTTGTTGTCAATTTAGTAACGTAAATAGCTCCATGTTAATTTTCGACGTTGTGGTTATTAAAACTTTAATGGAGGAAAACAATTTATATAATGCAACCAAAATTTTTTTTTTTTTTCATTTTTGTGCATTAACTCTTTACTCGTCACACACACAAGCCTATTATATCACCACAAACACTGTAACTGTTTAGGCATAACTACATGTCAAAATCAAACTCTCAATATTTTGTAACTTTCCTGTGTACTTATTTTTAACGAAAATATCATCAGTGGGCATTTTTACAAGTTAAGTATTAACAATATTTGGCGCAAATGTAATATGCCCAATATCGGAGTAGTTTTAATCCCTATATATACTAAATCAATAACTTTGAAAATTGTGAATAACATACGTTGCCAATACATGGAAGAACGATAAAGCACACCTGCTTTATAAGAGACCGCGTATGATTGCCGATACTTTTGGAAGTTTATCTAGGCCTACACAAAAAGGGCAATCCTAAATAACGGGGTTTGTAACTGTATTAGCATACCGTTTGCTATAGTGACGCATTCGTTTAGCGAAATTTTGCTCTGTAATTAAAAGTACGAAATTTCGGCGAAAGAAATTTCTCTCTAAAAATGCAAAACAGTTGCACAAAAGTTTGACCAACCCCATCTTATGAACTTAATTTTTATATTTATTAATTGGCTTAGAGAAACTAAAAACCAGCGCAGACATACAAACACACTCACGCAGCATGTTCACAAAAAAACAACAAACTCCGACAGGTGATTCCTTGTAAAAAATAAAGTAGGAAATATTTGAGACACTTTATACGTAACCAAGATATTAAAGGGAGTTATTCGCCCTGTGAAAATAAAGTAATAAAACTTTAATTTCCCCACAAATCGAACAGTGATCGACGTAAACTGACAAAATTCGTGATATTAATTCATGACAATGAGGTCGACAAACCAACAGTAAACGACAACTGATACCTTAAACTCTTAAGAAAATTAAAGGGGTGGTCACCTTTAAGTTGCTGACAACTTATTTAGCGTCAGAATAATGTGATATTTAAAAGTGAATTATTGCGAAGTGTGACCTTAGAAGTAAAAATGTCCTCTTGTAACTACTGTCTAGGACGCAAAGTTTTTGAACAAAACGCACGGGAAACTTGGGCGTAGAGCTACAGAGCCTAGCGCGTAGGCAACTCGGCGTACACGAGAGTTTGTTTTATCCCGCCATGCCACACAGACGATGGTGGACGTTCACTGTAACTATCATGTGCCGTACCTTAAATAGCTCACGCAACCGTAACCAACATTTTGTTCCTGGCTGAATTTGTGTGTGTTTTGAAACAAAAATATTTAAGTTTTCTAGATACATATATCTCGTCTGTACAATGCACGAAGTCAGACATTTAAATAGTTTGTGTAATTGTGGCACTACTGTAAAGTGTAGGGAAGCCGATATTGTTTTCAGGCACTGACCGATATTGCCGAAACCAATACTGATACTGCCTTGAGAAGGAAAAATGACGTTAATGTAGACGTAGAAAAATTAAAAACCTAATGTATATACATATATATGTACAGCGCTACTGCAATTGTAAACTTTGTTGATCAATGGCCTAGAGAATTGATATTTGGAAGTACAGGATACACATTGACATTGCCAATATATACACACGTACCTATTTGCGTTAAAGTCAATTTATAAGTACGTAATAAATGACCAATTACAACTATCGATTTTTAAATTATAATGTGGCCTAATTTATCTAACTTACGCAGAAACAGAGATTCGGCATTGGAGTAACGATAAGCGTCCGTATCCCACTTAACCGTTTAGGTTATAAATTTGAGATTTGGCAGGCGATTATCCTTCAAAATCTGGCTGATACAGTCACATCTTTTTTGGTTGGGAGTTAATTGGTCTTCATTAGTACATCTCCTTTGATTACACTTAGCCCTATTACCGTAATTGGCTGCGATTTCAGAACCAATGGTTTTAAATAGTTGAGACTTTGGGGGTGGGCAGTTCCTACAGGCCTGTCGATATTCTAGGATACTGACTAGCTATAAACATTTTTCATGGTTTTTACGTTTCATTCAACTATTTCTGTAAGCATATTTAGTCGTTGTACAGTATTAAAAATTATTTTAATGACAAAGGATGGTACTACATAATTGTGGGGACATGCATTATTTATAAATTATAATCATCTTTAATAAGGTTTCATCTACATACTTCGAAGGCGTGTTATTAAGAACATTGGAAATAAAATCCATAACATATAAAATAGGCTTTACAGCTCCGTTAATGCTTCACAGGGAAGAACGTGAAAAAAAAACTATGTAGCATAGCGGAGTACCTATATTAAATGCGACTATGAGAATCAGTAGTGGCTCACACGAGCTGCTCAAAATGTGCATCGTTTACTCGTATGCAGGCTGCGACATTTTGAAGCGTCGCCACCGCATGTGAGGTAATTATGCGTAAAAGATCTGCAGTGACGGTGATGGCCTGCTGCAACTGGACCCGTGTGTCTGGTCAGGGTTCGTCGTGAACGCGAGTCTCCAGGTAGCTCCACGTGAAGAAGTTCAACAGGGAGAGGTCCGGAGAACGCCCCGAGCATGTGGGTCCGGCCCATCAAGTCTAGTCCAGCGGAAGGGAAACGTCGCTTGTCGGTGAACAGATAAGGTAAGGTAATCGGGCTTTACGTCTCGTCGACAGAGACGAGAGGAGTCGCCCATAACATTTTTAAAGTAACCATCCCAATATTCACACGAAGCGACTTCGGGAAATCCATGGATAACCGAAATCAGGATGGTCGGAACCGGGGATCGACCCGGGGTATTTACGAATGCGAGTCCAACATGTTACCGTTGTGCTACTTCGCTCAATGTCGGCTGAGAGTATAAGAGGCAGTGTGTCTACCTGTTCCTGCATCCAAACGCAAAACTGTAGCGGGAAGATGGTCGAGCCTGAGGGGAAAAAAGCGGAGGGGGGGGGGGAAATGCAGGTGGCAGGGATACAGGTCATCTGCTCACCCGCGTTGGTGCCACCCCTGTCGTGCATAAAATCTCAAGCACACTGCCATGTGAAGCTTCCGTAAACTCTTCCAATACAGCCACAACACGCCAGATGCTCCTGCGTCCCTCCAACACTGCTATAGACTGTTCACTATACTCTTAGCACTCAAAAGAATTTGTAATTAATTAAAAATATTTTTCGTTGGGTCAATATATGTTAACTTTTGAGAGTGTTGAAACGTTTACACTAGTTTTAGTTACGTGGAAGTGTTCATATTTTAAATAGTAAAGATGACTTTATGCAGTGCTCACTTTATCGTAAACGGCTTATACACCTTGGTGAACAGTGTATGATATGGCGCACAGCGGGCTGTGTACCTCCGACGATACTCCACCGCTGCACGACGCCCATTATCGTCACATAGGCCATACACGAACACCATGTCCACGTACTTTGCTCGTGTAAACTATCTGGCATGGTGAGAGTCATGACCTCGTAACACCTGCGCTAAGTGGCCATACCGGCCTCTCAACGCTGTGGCCCGTTTGCGGTTTAATTTGACATTTCGTCAACTCTGTGTGTGTCTTTGACCTTTACTGGCGTCACAGCAATGGACACAGGTTTCTCCACTGCATCTGTCGCGTTAATGGAACTGCGTTGCCCATTTCTATAATATGATGTCCATTATTTCCCATGTTCTGAGGTACATGCCCCCGTATATGGTTTCTTTTATCGAGATTTTCGGCTTAGGGCAGGCACATTTGGTGTAAAGATGCCGGACAATTCGTTATGATTAGAGACCGGAAAAATTATCGTATTCACTGAGCTGTAGGTTAGACTCCAAGAATATATGGGCACTCAAGCACTCAGCAGCTGATCATTAGCTGCTCGCTGGTACAGTGACATGGGCCTGCATTTTGTTACATTTTATCACTGGATCAGCGACACACGTGCTGTCATATAAATCAAGTGCCAATTGCGAAAATGTCACGAACTTACAGTTGGTGGAATTATAGCTTGTGCCTAAAAGTATACGCGAATTTTTCATGTCTCTAGTTATGATTTATTTATGGTTATCTAGCTGAAATATAGATATTCCTTCATCCACTGGTGATACTTCGCATTTTATACTTTGAAGACTGAATCTGCGAGATTAAAATGTTTCGTGTAATATATAAATACACACACTATCTGTAAATATACATAAAAATTTGTTACGCAGCACATGATAGAGCCATACGCAAAACATAAGGTGGGTTCTTGCTAGTTATTTTTTACATATAAGGCCTATGAGCACATAGAAGTGATGACTTTTCTCATACTAATAGCATAAGCGTAAGATCAAATATATTTATGTATTGCTTATTTTACGAATTCATTTACTTATATGCATATGCTACTGGTAGAAATGTATGTAAAATATTTGGAAGCATACTGCACTACCAAACTTCATGTACTTAATATAAAGAATTGGCTCCAACACAATCCACTTTCACGCTGGACACAAAATCCTGAAAAATGGTATGTACCTCTTATTAAAGATTTTGTATCGGTTCCCTAAGCTAACTTCGTTAGACTGTAATATCTGTGATATAATTAGTAAAAATTTCATTTATGATCATTACGAAACATTAATGCCTCGTTACGAGTATATAGTAAAAACATATTAAGTTAATAATCATTTCGAATATAAACATAGTTTTCTGCAGTTTACAAACCCTCGATTATTAAAATTAGAAGGCAGAAGTCTACTGCGACACTGTCATATAGACGCATGGAAGTAGGAGTATACAGGAGAGGGCATGTTTGCACTTCCTTGAAGTCCACGTATAAATGCCAGTTTTGCGCGAACAGTTCGTTCTTGTTGACCAACATACAGCATCGAGTAGATCGAGTAAAGTTTTCGCAAGCGTCTCGTATGGTATTGATACTGTAGAATGAACAGATTTGAATGAACACGGTTATGTGCGTTGCATTCGGGTGTAAAGAGAGAACAGGTACGTGAAATGCAGCTGCTACTATTACGTTTCAGGAGTAAAAAAGACCATGTTTCATGTTTCCATAGTGAAAATTATGTGGTTAAACAATTGTTTATATAGATAATCCTAACGAACCAACCTGAAAATACGGCCACATATATTGTTTATTTACGCATATGTACGCCACTGACGATGTACAACTGCTTGCTAATAGCAATACAGTGTAACAAACAAATTTGCACACGAAATGTTAAATAAATAGCAGAAACTAGCGCATAAATGTATTAAGTTAGTTCAACAATGGTTTCCACGACCAATTTAGTCAGCAATGTTGGTACTCACAGAAATACGTTTAAAAACGCAATCATGTTGTTGAGTTTCAATTTATTTTATTTCAAAATTTTGTCCTCCGATAAACGTAGACTGAGATAAACACGGCACATCTGCTATTCGATAAATCATTGCTCTACAAACTTCATGTAAAATACATGGGCTCTTATGGCGGAAACAATGTTTAGAGGCTACAGTGATCAAGTGTATAAACGTTCAAGCAACAAGGACACAAATACACTGACTTCAGGTGTTTGCTTGGGCAGTATACTGCATGACCACTTCCTGTATAGACGCGTGCCAATTTGCAGTAAAGCTTATTCAATTAACATATATTACCTAACGAGCTTTTAAAACATGGTATGTTACCGATTGCGAGTATTAACTTTAGAATTGGCATGGAGGAAACTTAAGTGCCGATAAAAACGCCTACCAGTAGACGGGAAAGCCAATTTGAAATTTAAAAACCCCAAGCATAGTTTGGTCAATGATTACGAACATTTAGGCCCAAAAATCTTAGATATTGCTAGCGGACGAAAACTGTGACACACCATAAAATTAAACACCGATCTGTGACTCGTGTTCTGCCCTCCCTCCCCTTAGAACCCATACATGTGTATTGCTGGTAATGCTAAAGTGGCTTAATGCAATCGCCTAGCTACCACTTGAAAAGCATTGCACCAGGCAAGGGTAGTAGCCATACTTCATACGTTAACCGAGCCATGTATTCAGATAATATTGACATACCAGCCATCATCACGAGTAAAATACTCCACAACCATTCTACCCGACGAATTAATTAGTTTCGCATGAAAGTAAAAATGATTCATTTTTCATCTTGAAATATTCGCCCAGATTCGTTCATGCACGCTTGTATTAAATCTCGCACAGCAGCAAGTGTACTATACTTGTTCAACATTTATCATGCAAGCACCAATTTCATCTGCAGACCAAATATTCATGTACACTATTAGTCCTTTAACTCCTAAATTCAAACCTCATTTTTCGTCGACAAACAGCCAAACTGCACTCAAGGCCATCCAAATGTAAAGAATTGTATAATAAGTCATCTGGATTTAGCATCATCTGGATTCATCATCTACTGTATTTCCCATTGTCTGATTCCACGCAGGGTTGGTCCGGGATTTTTCATATGAGGGAAACGTGGCGTACGTTTCCTTGGATTGCGGGTATTCTCGGGGTTCTTCCGTCTATTCCGCCCTCGCATTTCGTTGCTGCTCCATTGTAGGGTCTCTTTTCACGAAATTGAATGGCTCACACGAACAATGTTGTAAGTATCAAAATGTAACATTTACAGTCGATCAAACAAATTGCTTCTAGTAGCAACGTTGCATTTCTTATCATATAATTAATACGCATACAACCAACAAAGACGTTTCTGACACATGCAGCAGAGCGTAGAATGGTTTCCAACATTTTACTAATTGCTACCATACATGTGGGTTACAACGAAGTTCGTGTGAACCATTCAATTATTCAGAGAAGGGCGGATGCCAACTGGCTCCTAGGTTAAAAGTCTGCCCCTTGGGATGTTGCACTCTACACTCTGGTTCACTGCCTACTCGATTTTTGTTTATTTTGATAATTTTCTGAAATAACTTTCTTCGGGTCTACAAATAATTTATATTTAGTCGCCGTCTTCTACATCCACCATCATCTGGATTCGCATTATCTGGATTCATCATAATAAATATTCAACATCATTTAGATTCACCAAAAAACTGTGTTCGTTACCGTCTGTATTCACTATTAACTGAATTCACCATAATTGCGATTAACCATTATTTGGATTCAAAATCACATTGATTCAGCATAATTTGGATTAACCAGTATCTAGATTCACCATCGTATGGTTTCGCAATCATCTGTAATATTGACATCATCATCATCATCATCATCACCTGGATTCACCAATTGTTTATTTATTTGTGTCGTTATTTTACGGAGATTACAGAGATGTCACTAAGTTCTTGCATAAAAATGCATATTTTTTATAGCGACAAAGTATGGCTCAAAATTACATATCACACAATTTCTTAAAATTCATTTTTCCCCTTTATCTTTACGAAATAAACTACATTCTAAATCCGAATTAGTGAATATTCGATTCACGCTGACGGATGGAGCAGTTTCAACCATTTTGATCAGTGGAAATAGTTACTGTTTAATTAGTGGATATTAACTGATTCACGCTGACGGATGGAGCAGTTTCAGCAAACTGAATCAGTGAAAATAGTAACTGTTTAATTAGTGAATATTCACTGATTCCCTTTAAAAGTGTCAACATATTACAAGTGAATCAGTGAATATTAACAGTATTTTCCAGTTGTTTTCAAAGAACAGTTTTCACTTACTAAACAAGTGAAAAATTACTGGAAAATCTGTGGACATTCACTAATTAAGTCGTGGAATATTGGCATATCTTTTAGAAATCAGTGAATAGTCACCGATTTCACAGTGGTTTCTCACTGATTCAATATGTTGAAACTGCTCCAGCCATCGGCGCGAAACAGTGAATATTCACTAATTTAGATTTAGAGTGTACGAGAGGAATTGAGCAGCCATGACCACGAACCACGAAGCTTCCTCCTTTCGTGAATGCCCTTCTTTGTAACAGTATGGGGTTCATACCTAAACACATACGTGTCCTGTGCCTGCGTCTGACCTCTATCATAGGACAGTAGGTTAGGTTAGGTAAAGACAAAAATAATCGGTAACTAATTCTTGACTGGTATTTTCTCGCTGAGATGTAAACTTTAAATTAGTAGTTATATTTCATTGTTTGTGGAGATTATATGTAAAGGCTTGCTGTTAACTGTGAAGAGAATGGAGTCAAGCTTCCGACAGTGTCGCTACTTCTGAAAGGTCATACTTGTTTGCAATTTTAGTCAATACGAGAGGTTTGGTTGCAACAAGAGACATCCATGCTCCATGTGCGTTGAGTAGTTCGCAGGGCGGTGTTGGTTAAAAAATACTCATCATGACCTGCAAAATTACGACTTCTTCGGATGAAAGCCAGCGTACTTTGTCGCTATTGCCTAAACAAATACTACTGCAAATCACCTGTCTGTTGCTTCTCATGATTCACGGGCGTCACAAGCTCATTATTTTTTGGTGGGGCTGAAATTGATTCAGTTGTCGAGGAACACCCGTCCCCAAAATAAAGCGTGGGGTTCCAAGGGGCAAAATGGTGGTACTTAAGAATTTTTAGTTCTTAAAAATGATAATTATATTGCTGGTTGAAATAACGATTTTCTTTTATAGAAAAATTTTTTAGTGGACATACTTGCAATCATAGATATGATACCGCATAAGTGTTACATTAACAAGCTGCAGTACTACGAACATTCGACTCATTTACGCAAACATAAATAATTAATAATGAAACTTGTATTTACCATCATTATAGTATCTTGCATAGTCACTCTAGTACATTAAAAAAGTATGTAAACAAAATCTGCGATAAATTGAGCGAAACATTCCCCGAATTTGAGCAGATAAACTTTTATACACAACTTGTTTAAAGTTTGTCGAGCTCTACTACATTTGTCATTGGCATAGTGCAGATACAGCCTACAAAGAAAGAATTGTTTAACGGAGGAAACATCATTAAACTGTGAAAATACTTTCTTGAAGATATTTAAACTGAAAAAAATACAGTCTTACACTTTCAAAATGATTTATAAAATATTTTTTGGTTATGTTCAAGACATCATACATATCATAAACATATTATACACAAGTAAAAAAGCTACTTTTGAGCAGCCATTTTTAGCTCACACACTTCCAATCATTGAATTTATAAATTCCTTTCTTAAGGGTATCGCCCACCACATGTTTTAAATGTTTTTCGGTGTGTTCGTGAAATATGGTTTATTCTTAAAGAAACTATTGCACAGGTACGAAAAGAAAATATACTTCAACAGATGACGGAAAAGTAGTCTTAAAACCTCATGTTAGTTAGAAAAATCATTTCGGGTCCCCTCAAGCTGTTATATCTCAGAAACTATACTAACGGGATTCGTGTGAAACTACTAGAGAAACATGCAATGGACTTAGCTTAAAACTTTTCACCAATTTAAAAATGCTGTCACTACTGAAACTGTCAATCAGGAGAGTGGTATATGATACCACTGCGTGCCGATTCAGTGTCTTGCGCTAGATATGATACCGCGCCAGATGGCCCGGTCAATATCGCCCATGGCGCTTTGCTTCATTCACACAAACACACGGTCAGAAGGCGGGCGCCATAAAACAAACAGCTGCGCAACTTAGATGCTATGTCATCTGTTGGCATGCACATAAGTTGTCTATAGTCCATTCTCGGTAAAGTGGTAAGCACTTGAGGTACCTTTAATTTCATGACTGTACACTTAGCAAGTAATTATAACATAAAATTACTTACCTAATTCTCCAGTAACTTTACTGGAAGCATGTAACCGAGTACTCGCGTGAAATGTTACACAACGAATGAATTTAAGAGTGCTCATTTTACCACGACTGATTATATACGCCAACATGTGTAGGAAATTGGTTATATTTGTAATTTTTTATTTGTTACTGCACAGGGTTTGTTAACAAGGTTGTTGACAAATAAAAGGATATCAGTGATCAAAGTATTCGTACGTTTCATACTACAACGAAACGAAATATTTGTTGGAGGAGACGTCCCCCCCACCACCCAATCACGGTTGCGACGTTCATGAATGACTCTCAAATATGTTCTAGACAATCATCCAGGACTTAATCTGGGTCGCCGGTCTCTGTTATGTTCACTGAAGATGACATCAGTAGGCTTATGTATTACTCAAGTGATATACAGCGTGCAGCATAGTTCGTGCAAATTTTACCTCTAATCTTCGAGTAATAATATTATAGTTTTAAAGATATGTGACAAAGATGAGACGCTTGAAAAAAAAAAACGAAACTTGGGATTTACTGTGGTACATTGAATATTGTGCCACCTGCTTTATTGACCAGTGGCGAAGCATGGGCGTGCTCAATGTGAAGTGATGCTTAGCAACGAGTATGCATAAGTTTGAGTAGTCTGTGTAATAAATTATACTGGTAGAGACAAGTATTCTCCAAAGCCAATACAGTGCAAGAGACGAGGAACGGATTCTCCAGTCATGCGACTTTTTTAACAGGAGAACACACTTTTTGGTAATTCTTGCAGGCATGTAAACGTCGCGTGTTCAATGAGTGTATTTAGATTTAATACAGCTTTCCTTGCAATGAAACCATGCTTTTTCAGTTTCACCGACAAGTAAAAGGCATGCTGGACAATTAGGAAGAAGACAGTAATGAAGAAGAAACCGATAAAGATTATTCGTCACTGTCACGTATCTCTTCAGTGAACAGGCAAAGCTTTTTGAAGCCAACAGATGAAGACACTACATACAGGCTACGAGTTTTTAGTTGGCCCTAATGATCTGGTGAACATACTCACTTGTGACATCCAAGCAAGGTGCTACAGAGTATTCTCATGGTTACGAATGTATTTGAATACCCAATATAAAAAGGGAAGAACTTACTTTGAATAGATGACCTAAGTCTTGATTGTACACGGTATACAACTGAAAACTTTATTGTGTATGAATTAATGCCAGGTAAGCTGTCTACCAACGCAGACTGCTCGCTGCGCACGCTGCAATGCATGGGATTGAATCATTTTGGTCAAACAGAATACGGGAAGATGCGACTGACTATAGTCTAGATCGTGACAAGCAGCGGTAAGGATGAATTTTTTCACAGAGATCGGCAGGGGATACAGGAAAGTTGATCAAGCTGGTACTCGTATTTGTGTGATACAGATAACTACGGCTACAAAATGTTTAAGACATATTCGCCAGTTTCCACTGTAATTTGCGGTGATAACGTTTTTAAGCTTAATTAAGAGCAGATGTAAATAATCTGACTGGCAGTTTTGTTTGAAATAGTTATTGCCATTATAGGCGATTTTTCCAAGACAGTAATTTCTGCAGTTTAGACTAAAAATTCAATTAACCAGAATTACGTTCATTTCATAGTTTGTTAAACCATAGTGTTTACTGCCTTGAAAAAACAGTCAACATGGAGAACATCGTTTCAAACAAAACTTCGAAACTGATTGTTTGATATCTTCTCTCGTTTACACATAAACAAATTAATATCACGAAAAAAAGTAGAAACAGGTGCGCATGGTCATAATTGCGGAAAACTAGATGACTGCTGCGGGGCAACTAAGCCAAGCCGGTATGTGATAGAGTTTATGTGTATTTATTTATAATGTTTACATCGTAAACATACATGTTGAACCACAAATCTAATTCAATGATAGCAGTCAAACCATTCATAACATATGTTTATATTTGTGTAACATTGCCAGAGAATTTATACTAGTCTTCATTACAGCTTTTACTCTCATTAGTTATGTACAGTATTAAAATATGAAACAAAATGATCACGCACAGCAAAAGCTGTGTTACTTGATCGTACTTATAATCGCTGTGTGTTTGTGCAGAAACAATAGTTTGTTAATTTCAGCTTTCACCATCGGGGTGTAGTAGTCATTGCAACATTACTTCGAATAATTTACATATTGTGCAGACAAGATGCCGCTTTAAAACATGCGTTTCAGTGTTCACGTCTTGCTCACAGACCTTGCTTATTCTCTCCGCTACTGAACTATCTTGTCAAAGGTATTTTCTACCATAACTCGTTTTCGGCTAAGTCTTTTATATAAATTTATTTAGTTTTGACCTCTATGAGGACTACTCTAGACAAAGGGTGCATTAAAGTGTATGGCAATTAAGAAAAATATTTTCCTATAAACATATGGTTAATTGGAATATTCGTACTTGGCAAAGGCTTTCGCCTTGTATAAATTTGCAATGAAATTAAATATTTTCCAAAATGCTTCAACATATCGCTACACTGTAAAAAACTTCCTCAAATGTTTAGGAGGTTATTATCCCAGACGCAGTATGGTACAGTTACCATACTTCTGCCTTGTAAATATGCAAACTTTTACAGTTGTTACAATACAAGTCTGGTATCTTCAGTATACATTTGGGTGTTTTATATAAAGTTTATGAGTGTTACCATGGATGTCTGGTAAACTGTTTTACCACACCTACTTTCTTAGCGCTCCTTTACGCACGTCTGGTAAATTTACAAACTATTTTTAGAGTGATACATCGACCGTAACTAGCAGCATCAACTATGAAGGAGTTGTGTTGAGTATGCACAAAGTCAAGCAGAAAAATTGGAATAAATGTTTAAAGCAGAAAAATCTAGAGCTACCGTTACGAGAACAACTATATTTTTTAGAAAGTCCCCATGTCGTTGGAAGTCAGTATTCAATCTTTCCATGTCTCCTCCATAGGCATGAGCAGATGCAACGATTGTAACACATTTTACTACTGTAGATACACATCTAAAACAACGCCAGAGACAGTTTTGTGTCTGACTCGGCAGTATGGTGTGAGACACTTCTAACCAAATATATGGAAAAATATGAGAACCATTAAAACATATGAGTAAATAGCTAATGTAATGTGTACCTATAGAATATAAAAGTAAAGCGTTATTTTGGAATGACTCATAAAATAATTTAAAGTGTTTATATTAATGTATTATTACTGAAATGTTTAATTGTTATTATACATTCTATAAGCGGTTATTATCTCTTACATTTACAAGTTTCTTCAAATACGGTTATATTACAAAGCGGCAGCCATGTAGTTAACGATTTTCTTAACAGTTTACTCCAATACTATTCTAATTTGGGTTGCATGTGTTTATTTTTAAAAAATATATCAATGCAAGTTTCGTCAAGATAATCACTCCAATGTGGGGCAGTATAACTCCATACTGCTTTCGGAGACCACACATAAAATTTTTTAACAGTTGAAACTCTAAAGCTGAAATGGAAGATCTTAGAGGCACACATAATTTAAGCAGGCCTATACGTATAATATCTAAAGGGAACAACCAGATCTGTATCAAGACGTATCCACGGTCATCTCATATGAAAAACAGTATAATTTCAGGCGGCGGCTTAAAATATCCCACAGAAGTGCGAACATTTTCACAATAATTTTGCCATTGAGGAAAACGTTAGCGGATCAAGCAGTTAAAAATATCAGATGCAACCACCTGAAAATTAAGTAGCTAAGATGGGGCTTGAGTACTCAAGTACTTAGCAACTAAAATAAGGACAAGCGTGAATTCTGCAACAGAGTACCTTTTCTTGAGCTTCTCCGATAGATTCAAGCAATGTTCAGCCATAACTGACGTTATTATAAACCTGGTGTTAATCAAGTTGTTTGGACAAGCCGAACTTCGTAAACTTGTTGCTGAACCTCCTTCACTATCATACACAATATTTTCTTCAGCGAGCTCATCACAATAAGTGCCATTGCAAATTAATACTCACTTCCACTGAGATACATCTACAAGTACCATTTCTCCGGGAATTAGTACCACACACGGTTACGTTATTCAACGAGAGATTTATATGGATATTCAAGTGAGTACGTATTTGAAATTGTTCTCTTAATGTAAGTTGAGTTACGGAAATGTCATTTGAATGCACAGTTATTCATATCGTTATGGCTGAGAGTTCATTACTATTACATCTCAACTGCGCATTCTTTAATATTACAACTTATGAATAAAATGCATTTTCAAATTGATTGACTTACCTAAAACACATTTCTAGTCATTCCTTCGTATCGATAGGCCTCATACAGTTAGTCGTCATCTTCGATACCGTTTTAATTTGGTCGTTTTGTATCACAAAATGTTTTCGAGACATAAAAAAAAAAATAATTAGGGAAATGGTCCTCGAACCAAATAAATTGTATAAGGAAACGAAGAAATTCACCAAACTCATTTTTTTTTCAATAACTTCATGCACCCTCTTCCGCGCTTTCCTTGCTCTCTTCCGAGAAAGAGATAGAGAGGAGACACAATGCGTCGTCAAAATACTAGGCATAAAACTTGACAATTATGAACTTTCAGGCATGAAAAATGTGCCCCTGCAGAGGAAACCGACCTGACGGGACTTTCACACTATACCGCCTTTGGCTGAACCCTTGAGTAAATAAGATGTAAGATAGTTAACGCAATGTTAAATTCCAGCCGGTTAATTTTTATTCTGGCGGGATCCGAATTGCCCAACCTGTTAATATCAAAGATACATTGGCCGAAAGTGGTCATGCTGCGCACTATTAATATGTACGATTGACATATCCCTGTTTCTTTCATTCTAAACTAGGATTCGCTAGTAGCCTATCCGGTAACTAAAGGAGGATTCACAACCACACTTAACGTACGTACGAATACACGCACGTACGTTTAGTATTAGAGAGGGGATTCATAACATCATTTGAGTAGTCCAATTCCAAAAATCGTCTAGTCCATCACCAAGGAAAAATAAGTTCTGAACAGTTGTGTGTAGCTTTTAAATGTGCGCTGATGTTGACGTGATAATAGTTTCCAAAACACGCATTATTCAATAACATATACACTTTGAAAAACTGCTTTGGCCACGTCACAAATGGGCTCGCAAATCAGTTTTTCGCGATTTGCGCAGTTTTAGTGAAAGTGGACAATACGAGTTTTGGAACTGGACTACTCATTTAATCTAAACAGGCGCGAAATAGTTTTTGTTTAAACGTTATGTCGGTAATAGATGATCTTATTTAATTTTTGTAATTAGAAGCGAATCAAATAATTTATGACCACGAACTAAAATGAATTCTCCGTACAACTTAATATTTAATCGAGTCATAAGTCTCCACACGCTTCATTCACAACTATCACTTAGCGTATGCACGTACGAAGTAGAAAGTTGATCACCTCTGTTACGTACGTACGCACACTACGCCCGGATGTGAATGCTGGAATGCACATTCGGTGTTTCTACTTTTACACGTACGTACGCGCGTTGCGTATGCTACGTGGTGGTTGTGAATTCAGCTTAACACACATTACCTTACGCAAAGTTCACCCTTAGCACAGCACGGTATTTTTTGTGAACTATCTATCTTTTTTAGCACACAAAGGTTTATATACATATTTGGTTTAATTGTAAACATACAATTTACCAGGATCGTACAAAAAAAACTCCACAGTCTAATGTCTTTAAACGAAATACAAGTATAAGTGTTTATATTATCGAAACAGTTTTTACGAGATATTTACATGTTTGTTGCGATGGGAGTTTACAATAAGAATGTATTGGTTTGTGGACACACGCCTTTGCTGATATGAACAACGGCGTGTGTCCACATACCAATAAAGAATTTTCTACTTTATCATATTCTATCTGGCACCACGAAATCTATTAATAAATACAGGTAAACATACATGTGGTGGGGTGTGTCTTATGAGATGTCAAGTACTTTGTAAAAAACCACACCAGGGCTCTCTATTTGACACTCGTAAATACCTTTTATGTAAAGAAAAAACAATTTCCCCACAAACAGTTCAGTGACTGAATCGCAGTATCACATTGTCCACATATGTCACTGAGGTCAACGTCCTAAAGGGAAATACGTTAACGTCGAAAGTTGGTAGAGGTTATGTCATTGACAAAATAGTAATAAAACTGCTCTAAGGTTGTTTGGACTTTGTGCATCAGCTATATTTTTCAAAATTATATTCCAGCACAACAGGTTAGGCCACTTGGGTTGATGTATTTTAATGACGGTGATTTTTGCTCTCAGGCGGTGTTTGTGCAATAAACGTGAAGTAACGGTTCCCTCGTCTTATGCACTGATAGTTGCCTTAAAGAATGTAGAGCTTTCCTGTACAATCTCGGAAGAAATAAAGCTTCTGCCCATACAACATGATGTAAACTCGCAGTACTATCACTGTTTACATCTAGGAATCGACGTATTTTTTTTTAAACATCACACTCACCTTTTGCTTACGCTCCACGTTACCTACTAACACACCCTTCTTTATAGACAGTTGCATTTCTTCTTTGCTTGCCTGAAATGGGTACCCTTGCGAAATAAACCACCCTACGTACTTCGGTATTTGCGTCTGCTTCTCGTTTGCTGTAGGAAACAACTGAGTAACGTACTACAATTTAGATAGTAGGTATGTGTTAATGAGATACACCCTAATGATTGTTAGATTTGGGATTCATCAATTGAAAGAATGTTTTTTTTAGTACTAGGTCCCACTTATACTTTGCTGCTTCTTCTCCGTTGATATTAAAAACATTGACAAACGTTCGAAGAGCATCCATTTTAACGCATGGAAACACTTGTTGTAAATATCCGACTGACGTGCAAGAGCTGATGCATATACGGAATATTTAAATAATCTGCATTAATTATACATGCATTGAGAAGCATTTCTAAAACTATACTAATTTATTATTTTTTTAAAACTCAAACTTAATTAGTTAACGTAAATACAACTCTAAGGTCATTAGATATCTTAGCCTTATAGGCATATTAAGATTTAAAATTCTGCCGATTTATAAGCAAACAAGCGTCTGTAACGAAAAAATTACGGCATTTGTGAAAATTCGCGAGGTTACCCCAAGTGGTTTCATTTCTGCTGTAGTGGTTTTAACTAAGTTTTTTCCCGTATAAACTTAGCATGCTTCAAAACGTGAGACGTGCTCAGTGCTTTGCGTATGTTAAATCACTGTATTCCAAATGTCAAAGTATCAAAAATATTTGTCAGTTTCGATAATGTGACGAAGATAAGTGCGTAACTCTAGCAGGTAATGATGGTAAAAGTAAAATTACGTCTTGCAAATGCCAGTTATTGACAACGTAACCAACTCAAAAGTACATGACAATTTTTTTATCAAATCGTCTAAAATTTAATATGTTTTCATAAAATATATTTTTTATTTTGTTCTAATATAAATTCAGCTTGAAAGCTGTACTTTTAATAAGCAACTGAATCAATGCAATTTTGGTATATTTGGTTACAGGATGGGATTCCATGTTTAAATTAAGCGCTCCGTTTCATATATACCAGAAACACCTCCTGGGCTGAACGCGCTCTGTTGACGTTCACAGACCTGCCGGACTGTGATCACCCAGAACGCTTTCAGTACGCGGGGGCAAACCAGGTTCAGTTTGATCACTATTCAATTTTTTAACAAGTATGTTCATACATATAAATATATTTTAAAACATTTTTTTACTTCTTGAGCAGTACCCTATACTGATATTCAGAAAAACTGCTTGTTATGATGCAAGCTCTCATCTACCTCTCTGTGATCCCTACTTTGTAATGTCATAGCTAGATGATGAAGAATAAACATGATGATAAATCCGGATGTCGGTGATAAACCCAGATTATGGTGAATCCAGGTGATGAATTCAGATGGTGAATCCACATGGTGAATACGTACTATGGTGAATCGGTATTCTATCGAATACAAATGACGATGTATCGATTATGATGATGAAACCAGAATAAGGTGAATTCAGATGAAAGTTAATCCAGATGGTGGAGAATCTAGATATTGGCAAAACCAAATATTGGTGAATCCATATAATGTTGATGAATGCTGATGTTAATGATAATGAATAAGTATTATTCGAGACATTTTTGATGACGATAAGTGAAGTTGGTAAGTGAATATGACGACCAAATGAAGAGTCAGGCGTAAATATTAGATTAAAGCGACTGCTAATAATAGACTAGTAATATAATGGTTAGCTGAAGATGATTTTGTTGTTTGCATGTATATGCTGAAGAAGAGTTATGCACTTGGTTGTTGCAGCAGACAAAATATATTAATTCTTAAACGAATATTACTAGATGGATATCAATGGCCAATATTTTTTTCTGTAATATTGGTGTAATTTTCAGCCTGCATAGAAAGGCATTTGAACTTAAAATTTTCAGTAGGGGCAAAACGTAACATTTTGCACGTATGTCTAAATAAAAATGCAATTTTTAAACGTTTTGTAACTGTAACTTATGCATGTATTAATGTTGTTATGCATGCTGTATAGTCAGGTAAAGTGTATAACGAGCAGCTCATAATTGTATAACTATGAGAAATTAAATAAAATTTAGGCTTACCTCCAAATAAATTCATAAAATATCTGACTGACCCCCACATTGTTCACCGATCTTTTCATTATATCGTCCAAAGGGAATTTAGGCTGACTAATATGCGGCCGAATGAGTAAGTATCAGTTTATTATACGCTTTAAGGCGTTCTCCTGTCGGGATTTTGCAGTACAATGATGAACGACTATAAACTGTGGCCACAGTGCAACACGATTAATAATTACAAACATGCAAAATTCGCGTTACTTTCTAACAGCTGAGTAGACTTCAAGTGACTATAGGCTCGTGCGACGTTTCCCGCTGGCCGATATTTTCGTGACTTGCTGTGGCGAATGCTTACACGGTAGAGGGACCAATCTCTTTAAAGACGTTACACACGTAAACAACAACACAAAAGTTCGTTGACCAACTGAATCGCAGATTATGCTCTGTTATGTATATAGGAAAGTGAAGTTTAGTCTGCTACCAGATGATAACGCGAATTTTGCATGACTCTATTAATAAATTAACACTACAATCTGGCCAGTGATTTTTCGGGACAATCTCTGAACGAGTAGTTATTAGATCATCCTTGATACAATTTTCTAGAACCCGTTATACTTTCAAAACTCTTGAAAACTGCACCAGCACATATAATAATAATTATGGTGAAAATATACAGCAAACTATTTTCCTGTAGTTGTGTCACTTCACGCCAGTGGCGATACCGTACTAATACGGTTAATTTTTTTCAACCTCCGATGGGCTGTGGAATTAATTGTGAACTGCTTGTATACTGTCAAAAGATACGATCTTTCAGCAACATTCCAACATAATCACCACGCATATTGAGACTTTTGTCGTACCGGTGCACCTATTTTCCAATACCCTCTGCAAAGATAGTTGCCGCCTGCCTAATTAACCTTGTTAGTTTGAAACACTTTGGGCGTGGTACGTGTACGAGGTGCATCAAATGTCGTGATAGCAGTTTTGTTTTCTTCGTGGTATGCCCATGAAGCGATAGCAAACGATTCATAACACGCCACTATTGTTTACCTCCTTTCCCCCAACTACGTATAAGTGGCTAAACCCACACATCTGTTGAGGCGTGGTAACGGGCATGTCAACATGTCTGCGACAATAAACTGTACGGCCAAATGCAAGCTGCGTGGAGTCATTCACTTTTTACAGGCAAAAGGGCACAATACAACGGAAATCCATCGCAGAATGAGCGCTGTGAAAATTGTATGAATGATAGCTTGGTGCCGTAAATTCCGCGAAGGCCATACTGACGTTCAAGACGAAAGTGGCCAGGGAAGTCAGTTACGACAGATGAACTCGTACAGCGTGTGGATACAGTTATTTGTGATAGAGTTTGGTTATCGTTTACAGAACTGTCCCAAGAATTCCCGCACATTTGACGGTGCGCCCTGTACACCACTGTTACAGACAAGCTGGGCTACAGTCAACTTTGTGCACGATGGTCATCCAAGATGTTGACTGACCTCAACAAAGAAGGAAAATGACATCGGCAATATCATATATTAGCGGTGTTGAACTGGAACCTCATATGTCGAAACAATGGAATTTCCCGCATACAAAACTTGTATGTCACTGTTATACATTGATTGATATGTGTCTAGTATAATTTTAATTATATGTTCTTGTATGGTAAATATGTCTGAACAGATATTACGAGATATGCTGTGGATACTATGCTTTAAAAGTGCTTTTGCCTGTCCTTACATACGAGGTTGCAGTTAAACTCCATCGATATGTAGTGATGTGCAGACAATGGAGAACAGTTTCTGAGTGATGTTGTGTCAGGAGATGAAACATGGATTCATTTCGGCAATGAAGAAACGAAACTTCAACCTCTAAAATGGATACACACCTATTCTCCAAACAAGCCGAAAAAGCTTAAGCGGACATTCGGCACCAATAATCTGTTGAACAGGCTCCTTTGCGCGGAGGATATTTAAAATCTATCGCCCCGGTACAAATGTCTCAATCTGCGAGGCGATTATGTTGGAAAATAGCCCATCGGAGGTTAAAAAATACTCTCTTGTACTGTAATGAAAGCCATTTAGTATGTAGTTCATTTGACACTTTCTGTTGCTGGAATATGCTCACGTGAACGTCTTTATTTTCTAATAATGGAATTACGTAGAGACCGAAAAAAATTCGCGGATTCGCTGACCTGTAGGTTAGACTCAAAGAATATATGTGGTCTCAAGCACACAGAAGCTGATCATAGCTGCTCGCTGATACAGTGATACGAGCTTGCATTTAGTGACATTTTTATTATTGGCTCAGCGACTTGCACGAAGTGTCAAATAAGTCAGGGGTCAATTGCGAAAATGACACGTACTTACAGTTGGTAAAATTCTAGCTTGTGCCTGAAGAAAGCGCGAATTTTTCAGATCTCTAGGAATTTGTCTGGTGTAATTTACTTTATAAAGCAATCAATATTATTCCTCGAAGCATTCCGATTTATTTGTCTAAGTTCAAAAAGTTGAAACAGTATTGATGATGATGTCTTTACAACTGAGCTGAACGTAGACTTTAATCTGGCCTAAATTAAATAATAATTTAATATTTGCTTTTGATACTATGCATTTATTTGAATTTATCGTCATTGTTTTTTGTAGGTTGAATGAACAATGCTGAAGTTTACAGTTGAAGACATGTTGATTGATCGAAAGGTAACAATACTGCTTAACCGCCTTCGTCTGACTCGAGTAGATAAATAAGTGGCTTCAGCACTAAACATTCCGTGATGTCTTCGTCAGCTGATCATTCCACATGCAACAGCGTAATACAGGTATTTAAGGGCTTTACAGTTTTGATAACCCATATTGCAATGTGTTATTTTATAACTTTCTTATTTAATAGCTGCTTAAAATACAGAATTTGAATGACATTCATAAACATCTGAAAATGCAGAAAAAAAATATTTAAACCATAATATTACGTAAAATGGAACTTTCCTGGCTGCAAAAATATTACACAGCTAGTGTACAATTTTGGGGCTTAGTCGCTGTCCAAAAGTACAAGGAATTGAAAATCTTAAAACGTTTATAACTATTGCAATATTCGTACAAAATATATATTACATAATGACAGAAATCACTTTATTTAAGTTAACATTACAAAAAGGAACATTTGAATTTTTGCTCTGTATTCGCGACAGCCAAACAGGTCCTTCAGATACAAGTTTAGTTTTCAACAGGTAGACAAAATTACTGAGTACGGCCTGAAGCCATTTTTTTTTCTAAGTGCAAAATTATCATGGTAATGACTCCACTGCTGCTAGCCAAGGTTTCGAAGACTTTAAAACTAAACTTTAATAGCAAGTCTGAGACCTGTAGCCTTCGGAATTCCCAATGATATCTTAAAATGGGTTAGGTATTTTGGTATCTTACTATACAGAACCAAATTTTCGTGATGTAGTTATCTGGTCATAATTTTGTTCACTATTTATGAATATTATTTTTATAAAGTAGCTATTCCAACTACGAAAATGGAGATTATAAAAAGTCAAGGTTGCTGTAACTGAAAGCTAGTCATTCTACAAGGTGTCATACAAATACAAGAAAACAAACTTATTTGAGTGTAGGTTTACTGAGATACCAACAATTATTAATTTTTTTTAATCCAGTTCATGGTATTGGAGTCATAAAGTGAAATAGTTTTCTAAAAATAAAGTCAAGGACACACATAGATTCCCATAAAGAATCAATAGTGAAGTTTACGACATGTTGATGTCTGGTGCTACACAACGTACCCATATTCTTGGAATTTAAAAGCATTGCCTAACTGGGAGCCCTTGCATGAGCATGGGCAGGAACTTATAATAAGTTATATTACAGTCCGTGGAGCTCAGTCACCTTTAAACATATTGAGTTTCGGCGATAATAATTTTCTGCATTAACACGCGGGCGATATTGCTGCAGGAATAAAAACGACGAAGCATTTGTGAGTGAGTGTTTGCGACATTCCTAAAGATTCTATAGCAACATGGGCCAAACCGAGATGAACAAAAAACTTCGCAGTGGCAAACATGTAGGTTCGACAAGTATTGAGACAACACTAATTTAACATAACATTGCTCTCGCCAAGGCTGTGAGGTAGCCAGCAGCCGTAAGTTAGAGTGGTTTAGTTACGTGAAATCCATAAATAAATTTTAGCCTGCATTGTCTTCATCTATAACTAGCCTATATATTAAATTGTTTTTACACGAAATGCACAAAATGTAAATTCATGTTTAGTGGTCATAATATTTGGAAATTTTATGTCCACAAATGATAAAAAAAATACTAACGAATTCATCGACAGTCAATTCGACAAAATCGTTCGAACTTTTGTCTGTTATGTGAAACTTTCTTGAAAGAAAATTGTATCGAGAAATTATCATAGCTACAAATTTTGGCGACAATTCATTTTAATAACATATTGGTACATTTAATATTAATTAATGTAGAGTCAGAAATTTACTAGAGTGATCGAAGTCTGAGAGCAGCCAGGCTCTTAATCCGATTCCGGTCCCTTCATTAGGTGTCTCTTCGCCAGTAAGCGTAAAGCGCTCTACTGGCCTTATTTTTTATTTAAGTCCTCCTATTGGAGACTCCTCTTGAATACTAGGAACATATTTATTTTACCAGCGTCAGATTTATTTGCATGGTCATTAACGTTTCTTTCGCATGAATAAAAAGAAAATAGTTTCGATGTTTACTACACACCTCAGAAAGTAATTTATAAGTACCGCTCTACACCCACCTGTGTTGGCACTAGATGTGTTCCAGATTTATATCTGACTTTTCCTCAGTATAAAAACCTATTGCGTTTATTAATTTTGCAGGAACAAGTGTAATGTATTGTGAATTGAATTGAGTGTTAGAAAATATGACAGCAATAGAAAGAATGTAACAGTAATTCTTTTCATTTCAATTCAGTTGAACATTTTGCCTATACCAATTTTCGGTTGGCTGAATAGTTCTAATTTTACTCTCTTCTTCAATCGGCTAGTCTTCTTATTAAAATACCCGA
Organism: Medauroidea extradentata; assembly: GCA_003012365.1. Lineage (NCBI taxonomy): Eukaryota > Metazoa > Arthropoda > Insecta > Phasmatodea > Phasmatidae > Medauroidea > Medauroidea extradentata. The sequence continues at coordinate 105,538 of PNEQ01019505.1, forward strand.
AGCAATCGGCACACAGAGTAGGCAAACAAAAACAGAAAAACAAAATTAAACTTTATTGACGTCCAAGGTTACAAGTCTAGATACTGGCTTGATCTGCAAAGTTAACTAAGTATAAAAGAAAGGCCAACCTGTGGGCTAAGTTTAGATATGATGCTGTAATCATATTTATCCTGATCTTTTTAAAAGTAGTACAAGCTGTGTTACCAAATAAAACAGTCATTATATACATGTTGCGCAACCGAGAGCAAATCTAACTACTAAAAATTGGTATTTTCATAATAACCTGTAAATTATTTTAAAAATGCATTTACACATATTTTAGGTTACATTAAACTAACTGCCCAACTCGTACTGTAAATACTTTTGTGTACTGAAAATTACGTCACATCATTACTAACGTAATTAATAAAATAGTCTTCAAGTCACAGCTCCGGATTTGTGGCAGCTATAAATTACGTAACTGAGTTATTTATGATTGTTAATTTTTAGTTTGGGATTCTGTCGTTAGTTGTCTGTTAAGTTATTTTGAACTACCTGTCGCATATTTCCTTGTCTATAGTTCCTGTAGCCGAATATCTGATAACTTTATAATTAGAAATTGTTTTGAGGGAAAGAAAAGCATAAAAATATTAATTATTAATCGTTGCTTTGGCGCTGAAGTCATTACAAAATATTAATTGCCATAGAAAAATTAGTATTCTCAGTTTAAAAAAGTAGCGGGATTGAACTACGTATACTGTAACTACTTTCTCACTATTGTAGTATTATATTAAAAAACGTCAACTAATGCAGTAATTTAAAGAGGGTGTGAGGCATCATTACATAGCCAAAATACCGTATTTATTTAAAGCTTGTATACATTTTCGATCATAAAGCATTTCGGATTGTATGGGTTTTCTATAGATCACAAGCAAATATAACAAGAAGGCATATTAGGACGTAATTTCGATACAAGGTATCAACGCTCCTCTAATGTGTGTGACACACACATATACAAACACCTACACACACACATTTCTCGGCTATATTAAAACAATTAAAGCAATGTGGCGGATATTTGACAAACAAGATTAGAGCACTTAAAGATTAAAACTTTTTTTCGTTAAATTACACAAACGAAATTTCCTAATAACGTACGTTATCATTTTAACACATTAAATAAAATTATGTCACTGTTTCATATACGTTAGTGCCAGTTAGATTACGGCCTGTATTTTTGATTTAATAGAGTTTAATTAAATATTGTAAATTCCCCGTATTTCTTACAAAATATCATTTAAGGGTGCGCCTTATTTACAAAAAAATCCTAGTACTAGGTTTAGTAATTATAAATAATAACCCAATTTAAATTATTATAACTCAGTTGATTATGATAACTACTACATAATTTAGGTACATTAAGTAACGGATTTCAAATTGTTAGATAGGTTAAAACATTTTTAATGGATAATATGTTATTTTGACAATATTTTCTGATAAAAAAAATTCAAAAATTATTCGATAACATAGAATAAGTTCGTTTATTTTACTAGGTACTTGTTAAGTACAATTTTTAGTTTTGTACAGTTTTTGGTTTAGTTATGGTTAAAATTAATTATAAATTTTGATAAATTACGGTAATATACCGTATGTATGTACAGTTCACAATAAGTAAAAAAATCCGGTTTTCTGTTTTCAGTGAATTTCTGTGAAGTAATTGTGTAATATTTCGTCAAAATTGTACACAAATTTATCGTATGTTTTATTAAAAAAAATTAATTTTTAGGTTTGGCTTTGCGGGGGAAAAATAATAAACGTAAGAGAGAATCGCAAACTATAAACTGCAAACCATACAAATCCAAGCTGTTCAAGAGAATCCATTATGATGTCTACGCGTAATGTCTGAGGACCTGGCGTTTATGCACTGTACATTCGATGTACATTTGAACTGACATTGAAGTTGCAAGGAAGTATTAACATATGCTATGCGGGAGGTGAATCACAGAATGAAATGGAGACATTTTGTTAACGCAACTAACAGAATGAATCATTTTCTGAAATATTTCGGGTGAGTTCCCGAATATCATTTATATGTCACTGCGGGAAATACTTGCGGCGATATGCTCAACCGAATGAATCACGGTCTTATCATTCTCATGTTATATTAGTACCCACCTCTTCAAAGCTGTGGCACTAATTGTAGGCCTATTATTATCATCTGTAAAGTGTGAAATTTACACGTATTATTTATGGTGCTGTTCATACAGAACCATGGAAAGTGTAAGTTTTATGTTTCTGTACTAAGCAGGGCCGGTGTAAGGTAATGTGGTGCCCGAGCGAATGAACCTGAAGAGCTATCCCCTTTTTTTCCTTTATTTCCAATTAAATGTTCACTAGGTAACCCTTGAATTTTTTACTAATACTTGAAAGTAGGAGACGGTTTTGTATTTTGATCTTAAGGTACTATGTCGAGCGGACGACCGGACGTTAGAGACATGCAAAATTCGCGTTATTTTCTGACAGCTGACTAGACTCCAAGTGACTATAGGCACATTCGACGTCTCCCGCTGGCCGATATTGTCGTGACTTGTGCAAAAAATAATATAACATATTATTGAAATTTTATATATTTAGAATAACTGCACACCTCAAGCAACAATAATCCATGCAGCTACGAAATCCTACAAATTCCAAATTAATTGATTTTCAATATTAATATTGTAAAATGCTGACAGTACTGTCGATCATCCCGCAGAACCCAACACATTATCGCTATTTGCGGTCACCTGTTTCACACGTATGGTCTCGCTGTCTGGCGGGAAATAAGTGCCATAATCAGTTATTACCTATACCATCAAAATTAATGTAAGTTTTAAAAATGTATCATTGACTAAAAAATTTAAACGAAACCTTACACATTACTAAAAAAAACATTGTGCATCATCTAGTGAGTGAGATATTTTGGTCAGCGCTTAACATCGAGGTTTTTAGCGCTGGTGAATGGTGACATGAGGTTGGTATGGAAAAGTACTGGAATTAGAGGGCGGGGGAAACGGGAGGTCCCCGATAAAACCCGCCGACCAACGGCATTGTCTAGCACGATTCCCACATGCGAAAATCCGGAAACTGATCCCGCCGGGAATCGAAACCGAATCGCCTTAGTGGGGAGCATCATCTAGGTTCCTGTGCATGCAAATGACCCACAGTTTACTACACTGAGAGAAAGAAATTGTTCACATAACAAAATATACTTGTTTGAGGAATATGTGTTTTACTGAAAGATGCGATGTTTCACTTAAAAACGCCTTGTTTACAAAAAACATACAAATTTTTTTACTGTAACCAGGTAATATGGTTGAACATATTTGTTTCAGTTAAACAATATTTTGTTGGCATAACCAAGTCGCAGTTAGTTGTCTCAGTCTATATTTGTGGCAATAAACTGAATTTTCACTCGAAACATTCGTTGTTGTTTCTCTCAAACAAATGTAGTTTGGTTAGCGCAAACATTTGTGATCAAACATGTCATTCGGTTCTACCAAATATATACTTGTTTCGCCGTATACGTACTTAACATTTGTTTGCGTGAAAGATGTAATATCGTTGTTGTGTTAAACAAACAGTATAACGTGATCAACATGTCGGACACGCTGGCAACTTATTCGTTTTGGTTAGTTAAGTTTTTGTTTCATTCAATATATAATTTCGTTAAAATGTGGTTATTAAAAATAAACAATGTAACAAACCCAACCCATTAATTGTCTATCGGTTTAATAAACACATACTCAATTTCGTTAACTTTCCCTGATATATCATCATAATAGTGTTTAAGGTAACAAACTTATAATTTTAGGTTTTCGGGTTCAAATCCCACCTCTTGCCAAGAAATTTAACTTCGTATAAAAATATGCAGTACGTGATTAGAAACGTGAATAGTATCTCCGAAATAGGAAAATCGGTGAATAATTAATTTATTTTCTATTTTAAACAACCGGACAATGGCAGGATTGTTACCTAAAACATTCTTATTGTTTCACTCAAACAAATGCAGCTTGGTAAGCACAAACATATTTCACCAAACATATTATTTAGTTCTACCAAATGTATATTTGTTCTGCCATATATGAACGTACCATTTGTTTGAGGGAAAACAATTATATTTTATAGTACCATTTCTTTTTCTCAGTGTAGATTCATTAAATGACTAAACACAGTACATGCGACCGCAACACAACTTATTGTAGTCTAAAATTCAAAATGAAGTCAGTCATTTGCTAGGTCAAAGGGGTATAACCAAAATAAAATTTAAAACGGTAACTGAAAGCTTTTTTGATTAGTGATTCTATCTTTTATCTTTCAATATCAGAGCTCTTACACTCTGCAAAATTTTATAGAATTTACAAGGACTTTTTCGCTCTTTTACAAACGATTGTAAAAGTAGAAGAATTTAACGTGTAAAAGTATTTAATTTTTGTATAGTTACAAGAATTTATTTGGAAGTTACATAGAAAAGCAGCCAAAATCACTTATTTTACCGGAAATTATTTAGTTGTATGAAATTTAAGGCGTCAGGTATACATTTTGCTGGAATAAAATGAATATTCATATAAATAGCGTTGTAAAAATAAGTGAGTTAAATATGTTAATACGTAGGAATATAAAGAGGCTGACAGCAGGAAAATACTGTTGGTCTAGCGGTAAATCGCGCGGTTATCATATTAAAATCCAAAATTATTTGCTTAGCTGATATTTCACAAGTACATTTTCATTTTTAGAATAATACAAGTAATTCAAATAGTTCTCCCATTGCAAGTTCAAACACATAAAGGATTTCTTTGGCAGTATAGTTTCCAAGGATTTTTCATTGTGAAAGTACACAGTTTCTTTTCAGTGTTGACAAAGATTAAAATTTTATGGGGTCAGTATGAACTGCTTTGTTAAATTCAGAATTTCCTAAAGGCACAATAAAAAAATGTTGTACAACATTGTTCATATGCTCATGTACTGGAGTTGTAGATACCTAAGCCTATGAAGGGGAAGGGGGTATTTTAAATCGAACCATTCTCATGGACGCATGCCATTGAGAGCAATGGTTTGTTTTGGTTTACGGCCAATAAAATAGTTAAGGATTTACTACACCCCCATTAGCTAGAATTGTTAAAACATCTCATTAACTTTATGTACACTGTTCATATCCGGTATGAATTTATCAAAATAATAAAATTGAAAAAAAAAACATTTACTTGCTGTAACACACGTTTCTTGTACTTGTATAATTTGCATACTAAGCGGTAAATAGTGTTTGGTTGTTATTCGGGTTGTTGAAGTTTTACCATTCGTTTGTTTGAATAAGAATGTTGCGAAGGGTATTTCTTTTTGCGCTTTATGTGCATTGCAGAGGGTATAAACTGAAGCAAAACTGACAGTGTTTTGTATGAATTGGTCACACGTGACTCGTAGTTGAGGCGTCATAGTTTTCAATACATTCTAATACCTTGGGACGGATTTTTTAAGTGTATTATGTTATCATGTTAAGCATTTTTGACGCATTTGTTCAGAGTATGTATCTCTTTATGTGCATATGCATAATCATACCCTAATCAATTTCATGTCGATAACTTTTAGAGGGAAGGAATATATTAGAATTATAAAAAAAACTCTTATTGATGAAATAATCAGTATTTCTTGTAAAAGCAATACATGTGCTACATTTACTCGCATATCTTTGTTCACAAAGTCTTCCCCTAATGACGTTATATCACGCTGTAATGGACTCACATAAATGGATCGTTACACTACTATGTCAGAAAATACTAGATGAGTAAATCTAAAATCAAAATAATCAAAGCTTTCGTTCGACAACCTAGCTGTTTTAAGCGCAAAGGTTAACTCTAGATCACCCCCGTAAATCTTCTCTCGAGGCGGAAGCGTTTGATTGAAAACCGGATGAGTTCCAAATCAACTTATGAGGGAGAAGGGTCGGCCTGTGGTGTATTGCGTGACGCCGCTCTTGAAAGGGGGGAGGGGGAAATGTGGACGCATGGGGTGAATTCTAATTGGGAAGCAGCAGTTATTTCACAGCAGTTACAGACTATATTCCGTTCGCACGGCTAATTGTGCACTCCCTGAAAGCAATATTTCTGCTCTGCCACATTTTCAGAAAGGTTTGTCTGCACGTGCATGATGAACGTAACGCGCGAAGTATTTAGGACTGTTATTTTGTCAGCATTAGAGTTACTAAATAAAAGTCAACTGATAAGTTGGGTTTCAATACCGACTGTATAAATACTACAAAAATACACTTCTCTAGAGGGACTATATAAACGTCGAACATTTAAAAAAGTTATTTTATTAAGATTACAGATAAAAAGCATATTATTTCATTATTTGTTTGTACTTCTCATATGGATATGCTATACCCAAAAAAAATAAAGGTACCAAAAATTGTACATTAGGGTTATACCAAATATCTGATAAAATCTTAAGTTAAAGGAAAACACCTAATTGCTTTGTTATTCGTTATTTACTTACCTTAAAAATTAAAATATTAATATTTCCCGTATCAATTTCGTCGTTAAATAAGAGCCGTTAATGACGGTTCTCAACAAGAAACGAATCTGAATATTTTTAGTGGACAATTTATTTCACAGCTTTAACCTCCAGTGTAGGCATGCATAGTTAGTTTACAGTTTCCTATAGAAATATCGTCGTAGATAGAAAGCAATAGAACGAAGCATACGGTAGTGTTTATTCATTACTGCGGAATGAAATGGAGTAGGTCAAATAAATGTCAGTTCTTTTTATGGTTACAAATACACAAATATGTGCTTCGTATTGTTGCTTTTTAATTGGTACTGGCCCGACCATACAAGGCTTATAATACAGTATCGAGTAAGTTAGCAATAATTATTTTTATTTTGTCGGATATTTTAAAATATATTTGGGTTTCAGTTTCACGATTGCTTTTTTTTAGTACCGTTCGCGAAATCTTGTGTTTCGAGAGAACGTATTTGAATTTACTTTCACAAGCTTTTGGTATTATTAGCCCTTACATGGTGACATATGGGAACTACAGAACTATAACCGTATTAAAATATGTTTATTATTGCACAACATTGACAGATTGAGATCCCTACGCGAACATTAGAGCCTTGCTCTTTAGTTTTGCAGTGGTTTCGAAAAAAAATTTTTTTAAACGCAAATTAATACATATATCAAAAATTCATTCCGGCAATTTTAACACTTAAATCATCGTTTCTATCTGAATTTTTTGTTGCAATACGCCAAATTGATTTTTAGATATTTTCCCTCTGAAATAGCACATATTTTGTTGTCAAAATAAGCCAAAATGAAGCAAAATAATGTTTTGCTAGCAAACGGTACATTATTTTAAAAAAACCCTGGCAAAATTGTGTACCGTATGACTGTACACGGTCTCAAATTTTTTCAAAGTATTTGGTAAAAAAAATTGAGTCTTTTGCAGTTGTTTAAAATAAATTAAAGAACATTGCTTTAAGTATCCTGCCCTTAGTGCATGACCATCGTTAATTTGCGCAAGCGCTAAAGTTTCTGCATTTCTTTACAGTGGCAAATATCGCCTACGTCTGTCATTATGATCCAAGTTAACACCGCAATTATTTCCTGACAGCGATAAAATAAATAGTAATTAAATACGCAATACTGACGACATTCTGCGGTTTCTTGTGTTGCTTTTCATCGCTTAGTGCCAAGAAGTCCCCGAGATGGCGCTCATCCCTACACAGCCAAGTTACCCACAAGTAATCACGCCATTCTTTGACATTACTATGATGCGTCCAGTCACCTTATATGTCTCCCATTGAAACTGTGTGTGACGTGCCTGAAAGCAAGACATTCGAAGCATAATTGTTATCGCCGTTATCGCTGCGTCTATCGCACTCGCCTGTTACCAAGGCAATAAGGGTTCAATTCCCGGCGTATGCCTTCATGTGGGAATCAGGCCGGACGATGTCGTTGCTCGGCGGGTATTCTCGGTGGTCTCCCATGTTTCCCCGCCTCTTCATTCCGGCGTTACACCATTCTCTCCTGATATCAATCCTCTTCAGCCCTGAAAATATTAAGCGCTGACTTAAATATCTTCATTTTTCTTCGAAAAATTGCTTGCATTGGTTTTCGTGAAATATTGTGGATGTACCTCGCTGTTGTGTTACGAAGTTCTAGAATACCAAGAGTGAAACAGTACTAACAATGAAATAAATTAAGCAGTTTTTGATAACATGCATCGCTAATATATTAAAACAATGTTTTAATTTTCCGTGGTTTGACATAATTCCTTATTGGACTTTACATGTCATGTAAAGTCCAATAAGGAATTATGTCAAACCACGGAAAATACACGAACGAATATATATACAACGAATAAACAAAGAAAATAGAAAATTCAGGACCTCACAATTAACACATTTCAGGCAATTACTGAGACGAATACAGTGTCACACACATGTGGTGTCTGTTACACAAATAAGATAGCACAACGGCGACGTCACATGAAAGAGAGAGAGGGCTAAATCTAGGTTATTATTCACTGCCTTTTCCTTTAGTTTTCACTTTTAATTTGCATGATGACGGGAGAAGATATCAGCTCCAGAAACGTCAACAACCTCGTTCGAAGAAAACCACTTTTCTGAGTCTTCATGGTTGTACAGTTTAGCTCTGTGTCCTGTGACGTCGCCGTTGCATGTAACACTGTTTTTATCTCAGCAAATGTATGTGCTGTTGTAGTAGTGGTGTCCTAAGTTTCGTCAGTTTTCTTCTTCCGTATGTTGACGCTTTACGATCTCTAATAAAGGCACACAGTCTTACGTTAAGTAAAAATAATGATTTTTTATTAATTTAAATTCTAATTTTTTATGTTTTTTCAATACTGGTCAAGGATTTTGCATCGTTAAGCAGTAATGCACATACAAAATATAGAAAAAATAAGAATCAACATAGTTAAAATAAACAACAAGAGCCAAAATACATACGAAAATAATTTGACAATGACTTTAAGACAGTAACAACATCTAAAGGACATATCAACAATATTAAATGTGAAATCACAACATCACAAGTTTACAAGGACGTAAATAAACTAACAAAACTACCTAATGCCATCAATTTACTGAAATTTCAATGATTCATATTGATTTTTTCCAGTTTCTATGCACATGAATAAAGTTTCACGAAAATTTTAAATTTCGCAGATTCAAAATATTTTTCATAAATAACCTCAATTCTGAGGGCTAATATAATATTCTCCTAGTCACATTTTAAAGTGCAACATATCTGCTAAGAAAGGATTCAAATGTTATCATTTTGATAGTATACTAAAGTATATTTTTTAAATACGGTAAGATAAAAAACTATATGGTATTTAGTGTTGATTCAAAGTGCATAAAATAATTAATATGTGTTTCCATATTGTCGTCGCAAGTAAACGAATATGTACTATTTTCCTTTGCACCTTGAAATTTAAATAATAGGACACTACAAAAACAGAAAAAAGAATTTATTTATAAACTATATCAAAGTGGATCAGTATCACATGAACCTCTGTAACAGTACTGTTTGGTTGGTACGAAAATAGCCCAATATAAACTCCAACGTAGTACCAACATTGGAGAACTATATGGTTTCAAACATCAAAATGCCTTTTAAGCTTACGTTGGCCCAGCAGTCTGTTTTTAGTGGGATGCCAACTTATAAACTACATCTTGCAAACTGCTTACGCAGTATTAATTACATTTCGGCTGCTAGTAAAACTTTTAAAATATTTTATTTTAACTATTTTTAAGTCATCATTTTGCTTTAATTTCTGACCTAATGAAATTACAAACTATATTGTAAAAATTTAATAGGGAGTGACAAAATTTAAAGATGAGAGATAATTGTGCGTAAAGTGACGTCCCATTGGTGTAATGTAGTTTGATTGTTGGAAAACATACTGATGCGTTTGATATGTTTGTATGTACATATAAGCCTGCATGCATGCATATATACGTATCAAACGCATCAGTATGTTTTCCTTTCAATCAAACTACTTTCATTTAATCAGTGAAGTCCATTTCGAAAAAAAAAAGTATTTTATGTGCTCAGGCAAAAAAAAAAAAAAAAACATTATCGATAGTCACAACTGAACAATCGATACTGAGTTCTTTCGGTAATGTCAAGCGTAGACGTACATCTCTTAAAGAAATGTGGCTTGCAATAGCATAGGAAGCAATACAGAATTAATTTTTTCAAACCTCTTTAGTAATAGGAAAACGGTGTTCATATATCTCTCCTACCCAGTTATGTTAGTATGTTTTTTATTTGATTGCACAAAAATAAGACAAATCAGGGGACCAGTTAAGTACAAATATCATTTTAAAGTTCAACTGACATCAATTTTCTAACTCTGGCACGACATGGACGAAGAAAGACAAATATTTTGCCAGACACAGGTTGCTACAAGAGCCTCTACAAAGTATTTGTGTAATACTGTACATTTGTGATGACTGACTCACTTCACTATTACTGGGATATATTACAACAATGCTTAGTTTCATTTTATAACCTTCTATTTCTGCGTAATTAACGTGTCTGCTATACACATTATTATATCGTTACCTGTAATAGGAACATAACTATATTCGCCGTTTGTACATGTTGCCAATTTATATATGGTTCTTTCTGAATAACTTTTATTATTTACGTTCGCAACTAATCAAAATTATAGCATTTTCATTCCTTTGGTTTCATGAGGAAATTTTAAAACAATAATTTTTAATTGAAGATAGGTCGACTGAAGAAACATCAATCTAAAATTATAGTTTAATTATTATGTTTACCTCTACGAAGTTAAGATTAGATTTATAAAATGAAATTTTTTATTCTGTAATATGCAAAAATAAAATTTACAAATATTTATTTAAATCAACAGAATTAAATAATTTCCTAAATTAAAATATAAATTACACAGTCTTACAAAATTCAGGGTCATTTAAAATTTCTCACAATTTTCGCTGGACTTATAGTATTTTGTACGCCTAATGCTGAAATCAAAACTAAACACCGTTTTTCTTCATCATGTACCATTTGTCGACAACATATACTGGCACTTTTAGAAATTTAGTGACATAAATGTAACGTTATACCAGTCAATAAAGAAACACGATTAAACTAAACAAGTTACGTGGTACAGAGTGAAGGTTAAGTACACAGAATATATCACATACAAAGACTTTGTACTGCCGTTTGAAGGTTAAGTACACAAAATACAGCACATTTAAAGGCTTTGTACTGCCGTTTGAAGGTTAAGTACACAAAATATAGCACATGGCAAAGGCTTTGTACTGCCGTTTGAAGGTTAAGTACATAAGTACATACACCTACAACAGACATGTAATATAAGGCTTAGTACTTACGTTTAAAGGTTAAGTACGTTTTACTTACAACAGACATTTAATCAAAGGCTTTGTACTGCCGTTTTCTCTTCATAGTGAAGCTATGAACATAGCTTTTGATCGTGTGTGAGACTTCCGGAATGTCTCGGAGTAACATCCAACAGTAATCTCCCATCATGTTAACATTCCATCTGCCTTGGTAACGTCATTCCATATCCTTAATGTCTTGGCGGAAAAGTTCCCCTTGCTTCTTGCTCACTGCACAAAGATTTTCAGGGAAGAAGTCCAAGTGAGAAGTCAGAAAATGAAATCTTTGACTCATTGAGGAGCCCAGAAATGTTAATATTTCCATTATATTTTCAACCACCCATACATAGTCAGACGCCTTGTTACTTCCTATAAATTTTGTAACACCGATTTTGAAAGCAATCCATGTTCTTTTTTTCAATTTCTGCCATCGTATCGAGGAAATGTTCATCTGCCATCAATCTGCTTATGTCTGGCCCAACAAAATTGCCCTCCTTTAGCTTAGTGTCTGACAGATGAAGGAATTTACGGCAGAGATACTTTGGACAAGGCTTTGACAAACTGCTTCATGATGCATAACTTTATGTGAAGTGGTGCCAGAAGAATTTTCCTTGGATCAACCAGGATTGTTCTCAAGATGTTTTTACTGCCAGGTTCAAGAGATGTTCTTTGAGGCCAATGTTTTTCTTCCCAATGACGACTTCTTGTTCTTCTGTCCCATTCACAAAGGAAACAAGGGTATTTGGTATAGCCAGCCTGCTTACCAAGTAGCATGCATAACACTTTCAGATCTCCACAGATCATCTAGTTATGAATGTCATATTTTATTTTTGTCAGAACCAGTTCAAGATTCTCAAACGTTTCTTTAAGGTGTACAGAATTACTAACAGGTAATGAAGCAAAAGTGTTGCCATTGTACAAAAGCAGTACCTTTAGACTTATTTTGGAGGAATACATGAAAGGTCTCCATTACCCTACTTTGTATTTAACGTTTAACTTTTGTATCAAACCAAGAATATCACTGCAGTTTACTAAGGCACCTTCTTGTGAAAAGTATGGTGTAAATGCTCGTTCCCAACACCTGTACCAGTGAATAGATGTCCCTGTTGCCAGTAAATTCTGTTATTTTAATCTGGAGCCTAAAAGCTCAGATTTGTCATTAGGCAACCTTAAATCTCTGATTAAATCATTGAGCTCATTCTGTGTAAACTGTAGAGGAACTGCACCTACATCAAACTTAAATTCCTGATCAGTCGTATCATCTGAATTACATTAATCCATGGGAATATCATCTAGAACATCTGGTAGGCTAGGAATAGGAACCTCTGGGCCATGATGAACAGGCCTAATAGCAGATGGAAGGTTTGGACATGCACTAGCTTTCTCATTTTTAGAGTTGTATCCTCTGACTTTATAACAGCAAAAATAAAAGTCATCACTTTGGTTTTCCTGCTCCCTCCATATCATTGGTACACCAAATCTGAATGATTCCTTTGTGTCTTTAGACCATTTCCTTAGATCCTCTACACAAACATTACACACTTTGCTTAAGAGCCCATATTTGTTTATATCTGTAATTTTCACTCCAAAATATGCATAATACACTTTTTTAACGAAATTTTTAATGTTCATCTTATATTTCTTTATCATAAATACACCACAAATATAACAGAATCTGTCTGGAAGATTAATGCAACCTTGATTAGCCATGTTGAACCAGCCACTACATGATAGGTAAGGGACAGATACGTCATAGATATAACATGATGTTGTTGCCACATTTTCCAAACAAAATCTTTCTTGATATCATTCTTACATCCTACCACTATTGTGACCATAGACAATACAACGTGCTATCGAACTCATGAAGTTCAATAGTAGATATAATATTATGAGCACTGTATTGTGAATTATGCAAATTTACCATAATAATCTTTATGTCACACGTAAAACATTGATTTGTGGAAAAATGGTGCGTGATAGAGCATTTTAGTTTAAATTTCTCAATTCAACACACCAAATTACTAAACCTAGCGACAACAACGTGAAAAAAGTTTTTCCATCGCAGGCCTGTGTTATGATAGAAAAATAACCACCAATTATCACAATTTATTGAACACATTTATGTGAAAATAAGCTACTGAATACTGTAAATAACAGTTAAACATATGTATAAAATATTAAAGTGTTAATATAAAATCGTTTATTGCAAACTCAGATTATCTGGAAGCATTAAACACACAATCACGCGCTTAAATTTATACGATTTTGGTGCCCATGTGTACATAAAGTATACAAATAATTAATAAACGAATCACGATGTCTTGAAAAAAATTTATGCAGAGCCAACGATTTATTTCTTTTGCGTGAGTTTTCTATCAGTACGCAAACTTATATGGCTCACACTGCGCTGCGAAACGGAATATATATATACATACGCAGCATAGCAATTGGCGAATAAAATACACTTTTAAAACATTAAGTTATTTTCGTCAGTTCACCTATAATCATGCATCCGAGTTACGGAATAGCCTAGAAATATTTTAGTGAGATAAGTACACAGTTAAAATGTATACGGTTATCTTAAAAACAATTTCGGTCACTAGTTCCATGAAAACATAGCAAGATAGAAACAATTGCAAATACTTAAGGAATTATGATTATGCTTAAATACCAACTCAAACATTCTTGCCGAGTGTCAATTAAAGAGACAAAATAAATTTTATTTCCTTCCTAATTATCGAAGTTATAAATCTAGTCTCACACGATATGTGTTGTACAAACAAACAAAATATTACAACATATTCTTTCTTCAACAGGATAATTTACAAATACAGGTCTCATTTTTAGTTTTTGTGTTACTACTTTAATTTTAAACGACTAGCTGAAATGTTTGAAACCAGATTTTCCACACGCGTTTATACACGGAAATCCAGGTTTAGGACACATTTTTTTAAAGAACGTACCGTGAAACAGCCGTTGTAAGTGAAAGAAGTAATGTTCTTTTGCGGAGACCATATTAAAGCAAACAGGAAGACTGTAGAGGGGAATGAAGTCTTCAGGTTGACTTGTACCCAAACCTATGTGACTTGACAAGCGAATATCGAGCAGCGACAGACAGACTGACTTCCTGCGTTTTGTCCTTGGTCTTGCATACCCCCTCATTTCCAACGCCGTCTCTTTTCACGACGCACAACTTTTGTCGAGCCTGATGTAGTTTGGCGTCTCAATGCAGTCGTTTTGCCAGCATTGAATACTGCCGTAAATATATATTTTTTTCTCTTTCGACAAATAAAGCTGTCAGTAATTCTACTCTTGCTGTGCACCACGAGGAATGATGCTTGAAGGAGAGGGGGAATCAGGCTAGGAGTTAAGAGATTTAAGAAGCGGGAAGTGATTGCCAGGAGGAAAGGGCTAGAGGTTGGGGAGGGCGTGTTTGCAGATTGAGGTATGCGGGTGACGGTGGTGTGGGGTTGGTTAGTGGCGAGGGTTGGCTCGAGCGACAGCTTCAGTCATTCACCCTGAATGTGGTGGCGTTCAGCTTCCCTTCTTATTCATCTCTCCCGTGCACCTCGAGATCAACTTCAGCAGAAATTGGTAGGTGATTCCAATCTTGAAGCTATTCGCAGAAGAGGTGGAAGGAAAAAGGATTGGAAAACGGGTTGATCTGACGTCTATGATGGGAAAGAATTCAGGCGTAATATAACGGCTATTTGTACGAATTCATGTGTACCATGAGGCGAAAATTTTTCCTATACCGCTCATATGCACGACATATGTGTAGAACAGAGTAGTCAAGAACAATTTGAGGCATTAGAAGGAAACATTTTTACACCCACGTAACATTTTAAATAACTTGTTAGTATTTTATCCATTTTCTATTCATTTTAATCTTTTATATAATATGTTTATTCAAATTCCTTTAAATTTGTTTGTTAAAGTGCACAACATTCACAGAATTAGAGTTTTCTAACAATAATTTAACATGCCTTCGTTCGTTATTCCTTATATATATATATATATATTAGAATTTCTTAAATGTTTTTTTTTGTCCAAGCAGACTTATTATTAATTATTTTTATAACAATAGCGCAATATTCGCAAAACATTGCAAATCAGTGCACCTAAGCGTAGAATTTCCATGTCATACAACCTTCGTTCAATTTAGCTGCTTTAGTGCTATAATATTTTTAAACAAATAAAATAAATAATGAACATTTTTAATACTTAATTGTGTTCTTTGTAGCTTGTCATAATTTCTTTCAAATTGAGTGTAGCGTTATCGGTTTGACGTCTGTTTTACTATGTTTTTAGTAAGTTCGATTTTACTGTTAGGTATAACATTTTATAAAATGCACAATTTACACAGACCTAAATCCATCGATCTAACAAAAACGTGTTTAGTATGGCGTGTACCTATTTATTTAGTATTTATTCTCATTAGAGCTGGTTTCCTTATAATGAAATGGATTTCATAAAACTATAGAAAACGTTTTTACGAAGCATAAGGAAGTTTATTTCTATACGAATAAGGGATTGTCACTTAGGCCCGGACCATTTAATATTTTTGCGTCTGGTTTATTGATGAATGCATAACTTAATAAAGTGACATACTGTATTAGATATCCTCTAGCAATATACAACAATATTTTTTATATATTCCATTGAAAAAATTACATGTCTGGTTGGATACTTCGCCTCTTTTAAGTTATATGCAAAGACAGGTATCAGATTATGGAAAGTAATGTTCGTCAAACCCTTCACAAAGTATTGTAAGTAATAATCATAACTTAGATTCCAATATTATGTTTGCTAGTAAACATAATAAGCATTTTAAGAACCTACATTTAAACATAGCTAATTAATGTAGGTTTACAAAAATTTACGAAGAAGACTTACAATATTACAAGCTTAATTGTGTGTAATTGACATAAAACTCTAGGTAATACACTGTAAGACCACTTTTTTAATGTTGACGATAGTAAGAAAATTGCAGAAGAACATTTTATAGTTTCCACAAGTAAAATTTTAAATGATCAGAGACATCTGCCGCATTTATTAAACAATTTCGCTCCTACAACATTTTCAAGGACCCATGTTTTATGTTTATATCACTTGACCCAGTATTATTTAAAAGTTTTCCCTCACAATATGCAGTCGTACGGTCCACTTTTCACTGATTCTTGCAACACTTTTGCAGCATTATACAACTCAAGAGGTTTCTGGCGTTTCGGACGCTTTTTCGTTTCTTTTTCAACTTTCTCGTCGTGTTTGGCTTGGCAGGGGGCATATTTGTATGAATTAACTTTCATGTGTCTTCCTTTTCCTATGCTGAAGTTTTAAATTGAAATATCCTCAAACTGCAGAGATCCTCTTGGACCTGAATTTGTTTTCAACTAGCTTGTTCTGTAAGTCTATTGAAATGAGTGATATACGACAATTTTCTTGGCTAGCTGATGATTATTCCACATCTGTAATTTTAAAAGGCAGGGCATTCGAATATCAGAAGACTTGCAGGCTGAATGGACGCATGCGTGTGAATTTTTTATTAGCTATTTCGAAGCAACGGATTTTGGTGTAGGATGCACCATCCAACAAAACTATGTTGTATTATTTATGCGAAATTCATTATTTTTTCTGACACGCTTTTAAGATACTCGCTTGCAAATGCCTCTTTGAAAGGCATCATAAATAATCAGTTGAAATTATGCAATTTTCGAGATTAGCGGGGAGGTTGTTACTTACTTCCAATTCTTTACGAATTCCGTGACAGAATTGTCAGACCATTCGCCTCCAAGGCGATCCGGGTTCATTTCCCGGTGGGGTCGGTCCCCAAATTTTTTAATGTGGGAATCGTGCTGGCCGATGCCGCTGGTCGGCAAGTTTTCTCGGGAATCTCCCGTTTCCCCTGCCCTTTAATTTCCGCGCTGATGCTCCATACTCTCATCACGGCACCCCTCACCTGCGCTGAAGACTTCGAAGTTAAGCGCTGACCAAAATCTCTCAATCACTCTCACTTTTGAATTCCGTGACCATTAGGAATGAACTGAAACTCTAATTCATGAAATTTTATGAATACAATAAATTCGAGTTTCATTAAAATATTTTGGTTACGTTAAAGCGAAGTAAGACTCTGTCGTTAATTTAAAGTTTGTAGTAACTGAATGCCTGTGTTAGTCCGTCCATCCTTTAGAAACATCTGGAGTAGAATGTTCAGTTTTACTTTGCACTGCTTCAGATGCCCTAACAGAACAAGCATACGACTGTTGTGAAGTCAGAAATTCAGTTAGTGAATGATTCATACTCTATTGAAGTTATTTTTTTTTTTTAATGAAAATGAAGCAGGAAATATAATGAAAAATATTTATATCAAAACTCGCGCAACTACTTCCCTCTTAAGGTAACTAAATAATTGACTTTTTCTGTCGGATGTGCGTGTTTAATAAAGTTCTTATACAATACAAGATGTATCCGCATTTATCCAGTCAGTTTCTTGACTGACTTGATAACTCTCGTCGGGAACACCATAACAGTTACGTTGCAGTAGACAATAGTATTAACGTTGATGTCAAGTTTATCCATCCAATTAAAATTTTGTCTCTCCCCATGTCGCTGCTCCTACGGAAAATAGCAATTATAGTAAAGAGTATTCGTCGTTTCACATTCAAAGCTGTGAAAAGATTTACTTGCAGAATGTTGAGACCTAAATTCTCTTAACATTAAAATAAAATGTCAACATTATTCACATTTCAAAAAATAATTCATGGTGATACTCTAGTGAATTGGTCACATTTTTGGTATTTCTAGTGTCATTCATTAACACTTGGATACTTGCTGATAGCTGATTTTTTTGTCTTAGTACCTAATTGATTAACAAATCGGGGCGTTAAATATGAGGCAAACCATAATTCGGATAGTGACACATAGTTGTACAAACAGTA
Source organism: Medauroidea extradentata (assembly GCA_003012365.1). NCBI lineage: Eukaryota > Metazoa > Arthropoda > Insecta > Phasmatodea > Phasmatidae > Medauroidea > Medauroidea extradentata. The sequence goes on from PNEQ01019505.1 coordinate 123,890, forward strand.
GGCCCTACTCATAAAGTGAAGCAAATGGTTTGAAAAGTTTGATACCTTGAGAACTAGATTCCTTAGTGAAGAGAGACGGCCTCTGTAACGTAGTCGGTTAGGCGCCGGTCTACGGTGCGAAAGGTCCTGGGTTCTAATCCTGGCTCGGGCATGGCTGATCTGTTGTTTCATCACCTCACTTTACCTCATCGACTCTTAAGACGTCGTTGTTAAGGGGTATGGAAAGGCAAGTCGTCGATAAAACGTCTGGAATAATCAATCGTCGATAAAATCTAAACCACTCTTCATAAATTGATGACACTTTTTTTGCTGAGTAGGTATTTCATTTGCGGACGTCTGTGTACTCAGCACTAGACGGTAGTATGTTTTGCTTTCGAGTAAAATACTAAAAATGATTTTTAGAAAAATAAGGGCTTGAAGCCACAAAATCCATAAAATGGAAAACTTTAACTTTATAGTTATTATTGTGATAATATCCAGGCCTCTATAATAACCGAATTTCAAAAATACTCGTGTCTTGATATGAACATATTTTTTATGGAGGTTAAAATTGTAAAATTTTGAAGCAATGAAGGACTCTGTTTTGGAATTGGTAACAAGTTTAAAAAAGGAAAGAACTTACCATTTAATTCAACTTTGTCTCATTTACAGTCACTTACTCGCTATGGGCGAATTAATTTTTTGAAAATATTTGTTATGGGTTTTTCCCATTTCATTCCATAATTATTTTTGGTTTCTGAAGAATTGCAGTGGGAAAGCTTTCCGTCTTCAATTACGATTGGTTTCAGTTGGTTCATCCCTTTACTGATAGCCTAATGAATAAAATAAAAAACTTTGAAGCATGAGCTTTTCCTCCAAGAGACTGGGTACTTGGGTCCTGTAGAAAGATTCTGTATTGTGTTCGGATCACAAAGGTCTTCACTAATGGTAACTGTAATGACGTGAGAGTAGTAAGGGGAAAATCACACTGAATGTTTGTAGATTATTTGAGGTGATAGAGTTTTGGGTCATTACACAGCCCACTGAAATTGAAGCTGTCTTTTAATCATTTTAGGAACTACATTTTAGAACCATACGTACGCTTTAAGTAGCATCACGAAAGGTACGTAGTATCAGTTATCATCAAAACCCTTGAAATTTAGACGAAAGTTAATTTAATTGTAGGGGAACAATTAATTAAATTTTCATGGTGGCAGATTTTTTTCCCATTGGCAACTTAACGTACTATAACGTGCATAAGTTGAGGGTCTGAGAAATTAAGTAAATTGGTAAAAAACATTATAAATATGTGGACACGGCAATATATTTGAACTTTGATAGAACTGTGCAAAGGGAGTGCATGACTGGATTTAGTTGCTTGGACTTACTCTATTGCGAAATGAATGACTGTCAAAGAAAACTAATCAAACAATAGAAAACCATAAATAAGCAGAGTATGCTTTAGTCTACGGGATACATACGCAACATAAAATAAAAAAAAAACGGAACCGGGACAAATAAAACGAGGAACAAACAGATAATAAACGAAAATAACAAAAATAAAAAAAAACCACATAAGAAACCAAAGTTAACATGCGACACAACGATGAAACGAAACAAAAACACTGTAGGTATCAGACACGACAGATAAATAACAAAATGTTGCAACGATGAGACGAAACAAAACGCAACAGATTAGTTATCAGACACAAACAGAAAAAACAAACGACACAATGATGGGACAAAACAAAACACAGTAGTTTTCCAGACAGTGTAACGGCGTTTCGGGAACTGGAATCTGTTACCGTCGTCAGGTAGACACATAGGTTTCGGGAACACATGTGCGACTGATCAGTCAAAGTTTACATGAAAGTTATTAATGGTTTGTTATGTTATAGCAGGTTTATTGCTTTACGTAATTTTAACGGTCATGCTATGGTTAATCGTTCGTTATAAACGAAGAATAAGTGGTCTTGTCTACTTCTCAATGAATGTTATGACGATATCTTGTTTGAAATATAGTAATTTTGTCAATTATAACATTTAGTAACTTTATTCTTTCCAATAGATAGTAGTTGTGTCTTTTTAAATGAAACACTACAATGGGGTGGACTTATATTTTTTATAACACAAATTTTCGCCAATTTTTAAAACTACAAATTTTAGTTTAATCTGACTACATACTCGTGTTAAACTCACCCTACAATATATAGAAAATATAAAGTCAACAACTTATTTTCCAATTTTTGTGGACATTTTTATTTTTAAATGTTTTCTCCACATGTATCTTATATTAAAACATTTTTATCTTGGACGCAGCTAGGTTTGATCATGATGGAGGGTATTATAAACTAAATTAAATTTCCTTCCGTACCATACAAATATTATTAAATTACTTAAATTCAACACACAACAGAAATCCATAAATTAACATTTACAAATAATACGCCTTAAACCAAAAATTCCTGCAATTGGTTAGTAAAGAGTTAATTAATGACAAAATGCAGTTCTCGTTTACACTAACTTACTCTTTACTTAAACTCACGTGTTCAAAATATTTCTCACAAGTAACAGTAACAATGTTTCCTACAAGTCTAGCCTGCTCGTCAGTCCAACACACGCCAACTGCACTATTTTGCTTTCCAATTCTCCAGTTGCCACACATCCTGTCACTGCACTAGCAATATCGTCACAATGTGCCTGCATCGCTCAACCTTGCCGCTGTAAAGGAAAGGTTTCTCACCCGACGGGGAAAGGCTGCAAGTATTGTGGCTAGCTGTTTACTCGAGCATGTGAACGTTAAAGTCATGAAGAATGTAATTGTGTTTTCAGCATCACCTACGAGACTTATCCACGTGATAACTGCAGTGTGGTGAATGTCAATAAACAAGGATTAAATGTTCACTTCAAGAATTGTACTACGAGAAAGAGTGCGTTATAATTTTTTTTTCCTTTTTTAAGAATAGCGAATATGTTTAATAGAGTATAAAGGTTTAGTTCTATATTACTTTCAAAGTAAGAATAAAATTACCATTAGTTGTATATAAATAAAATATTTTAAAACAATTTGATTAGAAATAAATTTACAAATGACTGTGTATATTGTTCGATTTTGATATTTTCGATTATTACCTGCCCTTCCTTATACCCATAAACCTCGGGGTCATCTAGCCACTTTTAGGATGCGGTGAGTCCGAAAAAAATGGCCTATGTGTTCGCTCTGAGAATAATTTTCGAGGAAAGGAGAGAGAGATGTGAAATTTTTGGGTATTTTTGTTAAATTTTGGACATTTGTAAGAATTTAAAGTGTCATTTTGGGGATCAAGGTGAAATCCACGATGGCGGCCGGGATCGTGACGTCACATGGTTCCACAAGTCCTCATTCGTCCCGAAAATCTTCTTTCGGACTCATGTCCCAAAACCTACTAAATATACTACTAACGGAATTTGTTAATCTCATCGTGGTGACATTATTTACTTATTATCGCCAGATTTACGTAATACTTCAATGCAAGTGTTTTTCAGAAGCATTTCTCACCTGTGGGGGGAATGCTATATTAAAACATGTTTAATGACGTTTATTACTGAGTCCTTTCCCTCATATTTATTAACATGAAGCGTTCTTTCACTAGCCTACCTTTGCCCTAAGCATCATTATATCTGGTCTTAGCTGTGCCATTTGTTTCCCCTAAAGTATAGTATATGATATCTTATCAGGTTGTCTACATCTTCAGCCTCTTCATCTACGAGTGCATCAGTCTCAGTTTTCAGACACCCAAAATATATGACTGTAAGGTGTGAGACACATGGCAGCGATAACTATGTGAAACTGTTTACGAATAGAGGTAACTTAGTAAGGCATATCAATATAATTTGTAAATGTGCAAATGTACCTACAACAAAGAAAGTGGCATGTTACCCTCATTGGTGCAGTGTACAGTCAAGAATCATGGAAGTGCTTATGAAACATTAAATTAGTAAATCTATTTATTTCGAAAGCCAAGAAATACGGTCCTTTAATAGTTAAATAATGTGCTTACACAAAATGTTTTGAGAACCTACCTGAAGAGGTGACAATACTATCTTAATGCCATCAAGCCCAGGATTGTTATACGAAATATATAAATAAAATACGACAAGAAGTGGAAACATTTATAAAAAAGTTTCTGCCTTGAAACTGGAAGCCGTCAGAACAACGAAGCTACGACTCAACATATAATATATGTTGCCGGGTTACTCATAGTTCTAGCTTCCAGAATCTAAGAAGAGAAGGTAAGTAATAATTAAATCGCTAAAAATACCTATGATTACATGCCTGTCATATGGGAGAACCTTGTCAGATTCATAATGGGGTTGAACCCACAAAGGATATCAACCAGAAGTATTATAACTTCAAAATTATAAAGTATTTCCTTGTTTTAAATTTACAGCTTAATGTCAAGTAGAATTTGAGAGTAATAATATTACAATTCTGGTAAATGTAGCTTCTATGTTTTTTTATCCAGAACGAGGTGGTTTCACTTGCAACAGTTAATTTTGCTGTTCCTGATAACCGGGAAATGTACCACTCATTTCTATTGTATTAAAACATTTACCGGCTTGTAAGTTCCCATATAAAAACACCTGCTCTGAAATCTTCATCAGTTAATTAATACAATAAATACGTTTCGTACAAAATAAATACTTGTTGAACTCTGATTTCGAGACTATAAACTGCCAAATAATAATACATTTGTGAACACCGGTACGGGTGATATGAGTAATAATATTCTGAACCTAGATACGGTATATCCTAAACAAAAAATGGATATGTTTATCCAAGAAAGAAAAGGACGTTTGATGCAGTGCTTGTCGAAGAAGGAAGTTATGAACACATAGTTTTGAACATTCTGATGATTATCCGGTGAAATTGCAGTGACAAACGTTTTGATGTCAATGGTAGAAGACCAGCGTACAGGCTACAACTTTTCCGAAAAATGATGAAATTCTTGATTGACTTTTTGTCAGAGTGCAAAGAAGTGTAGATCGTATGCATGAAATATATTCGATCATCCAAGACATTTAAGTACATGAAATTACCTTTTAAATCGCTACTGCAAATTAACAGCCTATGATTGTGAAGGTAGGCTACATTAAATTACACTGAACTTATTACTGTAGAATACAAATATAATGTAATACGTTCTTTTTTTCTTGTAGCATTCAAATGTTACACTGCAAACACTTTCTAGGCCACCAAGTCAGTTACATGTTCATCTACATGCTCAAAAAAAGCACGTATGTACATAAAATTAACTTTAGGAATGTATACCTGTGTGTAAATATTCGATGATGAAGATGAGGATGAGGGACCAAAACTCGGATATTTTGATTTGTTACTGCTGATGAATGAAAAGAATATTTCGCATCGTTGAGATCACGAACAATTCGCATATGACATTGTCGCAAGTAACTTCCTGCGAGTATGTAAAAAGTTATCTAGAACACACCAACTAAAATCTAAACTCGCTGAGAAGTTAAATGGTACCTAGATATGTAGAGTAAATTTTTAAAAATTATTTTCGAGGATCTGTTTATTTTATATATCAATGTTGAGTATAGATTTTACTGAACTTTCAGATGTATAGCTTATACCTATTGTTTATCTTGTAGGACAATAGAGAGAAATAGTTTCAGAGTATATTTTTAATAATTAATTAAATTATAAATGTATGAATATTTGAAAGTGTACTTACCAACAAATTTTACTTAAAATAAAACCGTTAGAATGGGAGTAAGTAAGTGTTTTAGATCTTATCCAATATGTCTGTCGGTCTTCGAAGTGATGTCTGTAAATATTTTGCATGGAGCTGACCGTGGTGTCTGCTATAATTCAAATTGGCGAAAGGGGGAGGGAGACATAGGAGCAGTACTTATGCATATTAAGTGTCGGCAAATGGGGGAAGAGGTGGATTTGAATAGGAAGAGATCATAGGACTTTCAAAATGAAATTTGATTGATTTGGGAACATATTCGAGTAAATTTGACAAGCATAAAGAGTGAAGACAGAGTTAGGGTTAGGGGTGAGAAGTGAGAGAAGCATTGATCTGTATGTAACATTTCACTGGTGGTGATGATTTCGTTTTTTTTTTTTTTTGTAATACTGTCGCAGGTTTGTACATAGACAGAGTTCGCCAAATTTTGAAACTTATTGGATGTTGAAGAATGGATTTCATTCATGCATGATAGAAACAATAATTTTTCAAAATCAATTCTTTCAAAATATTGAAATTTAAGATTGTGTTTCTCTGATAATGCAAACGAAATAATAAATCTAACTTTGCTACCTTCTTGTGTTCGCAAAATTATGTATTGCCACCTCCATACAAAAACTCTCTGAATTAAATAAGTATAGTGGTGTTTATTGATTTAAACAGACCAAAGTCCGAGTTAAATTGTAATATTAGAAAACAAGACAATGGGAGGGAGTAGAAGATAAAATGGCGGGTCCGCATACTTATTACGGGATCTGATTACATTTTCCAAAAATATTCAAATAATTTCGATTTTTAAAAAAATTTGAGATAATGGGCAGGGATTCATGACGTCATTAAACGACCTAACAAATTCAATTTCTTCATTAATCCACCGCAAGGATCCATGGTTCCGATGCTTCTGTATCATACATACGCAGCTACACAATTAGCAACACGTAGACGTTGCAGTGTAGGCTTAATCATTGTTGCTGCAGTTGTGCAAGTTCATAGTCAACTACAGTACAACAGTACTACACAAGTTATCAAGAAGCCGTTTCCCAATGGCCCCCTGCGACGTGCCATTCACTAAATAGTTAGACATTGCCAGGGCAGTGGATTATTTTTTAAAACAATACTTGGGAGTTATCGAATTAGACTAGAGAAAGTACGTGGTACATTAGCGGGGCACAAAATGTCACGCTTGAGCTGTGTGCAAATCGTCTAGCAAGCCTCAACTAAAACCATCAGTCAAAGTTAAATTTGTAAATTCTTATAGTGTTTCATTTCTCTTGCGGCGAAGTTCTGATTTTATGATCGCTTTATCACTTCTCTTCTGTTTTTTACTTCCTTCTTACATTCAGGCAAACAACATAACGAAAGTGAACGCGTTGCATGTCTTCAATAAAGTGAACAAAAGTTAAGTACTCTTTATTAAAATTATACTCTTTGCTTAAATACCTGTAATGTTGCAATATATATTTGTATGTATAAAATATTTGTAGATTCGTATGTAAGAAAACACTCTGTCCGATTTCATGCGTAACTCGGGATATTTATTTGTTTGAAGGTCTCTTGCTATTGCACCGAATGATTCTGAGCAGAATCGTGTACTTTGTTATTGCAGTACTCTGTCGTCTCGAAAATCCAAGTGAGATAAAACAAGGAAAAGCAAGCCAAGATTAGTTGTAGCCTAAACATACATATACACAATAAATGAATGCTTTTTTTATGCTCGTCTTCTATGCGTTACTATACGCTACTACTAATCCGATTGTGATGAAACTTTGGTGATTTGCGCATGCATCCGAAAAAGTTTCTGCAAAAAATTTTTGAAGGTGGTGCAAAACGGGTTAATAGGACAGTACAAGGGTCACAAAAAATATTTGGTAAGTTGTACGTGCGCCTATGTAGGTTTCTTGCAAAAAAATTGAGGAGGTTTGGCTCAAAAATGGGGTACCAAAAAATTTCAATGGGCATTGTAACGCATGGCGGGACAACTATTTAAAAAATACTTCGTAAGTTCCACAAGAAATTATGTCAGACAAAATACAAATAAAATACAAAACCATTAGAAAGGCAAATCCAAACTAAATAACGAAGACCACTGAAAACACAACACAATATATACATGACATGTTTTATTTTCCATAAATCTTCTTCAGATGAATTATGCATTTGATTTCATACTATACATGTTCCGACGACATCAGTTAACCTTCACCGAGTGAGGTGGCGCAACGGTAATGGGTTGGATTCGAATTCGGAAGGATACGGGTTCGTACCCCTGCTCCGGCCATGCTGATTTCGGGTTTCCATGGTTTCTCGAAATCTCTCCAGGCGAATGATGGAATTGGTTCTTAACAATAGCTATGCCTGACTCCTCTCCCAGCTATTGTTGCTGTGCGAGTTGTGTGTCCCCGTCTCTAATGACCTCGCTATTGACGAGGCGTAAAGTTCGCTTACCTTACCTTGGGATAACCTTAGCTTGTTCTTGTTTGGTTTTGACTCTCAGTTTCTGGGACGACTGGGTGTAGGCTCTGCAGTGGTTACGTCCACGATTTTGCTTAAATTTCCGAGTAATTTGGCGTTCTGGATATCTGTGCAAACAATTAAATTTGTATTCAATTAATTTAATTTAAAAAGCATGCGTATTCATTTCTAATTTTTTGACGTTTTCAAATGTAAACAAATATGATGTAAAAGCTGACAAATATTTAAGTAAGTAATTAAGATTTCTGACGATGCATATAAAAACAACTGTCCATAGTTTTATAGTATACTGTAACACACAGTGCTGTGGCAAAGTGTGCTACAGTATACTGACATTTTAGTAACGCCAACATTCGTTTAAAACACTGAATTTACTTCCTAAAACTATTTGGATGAACACATCACATCACCTAAGATTAAATTTAATAGCTAACACGCAAAATAAAAAAAATATATATATTCCACCATCAGTTTTTTAACTATAAATTATGCTTGATTCTTTCGCCTGCACTACTGCTAATTTCTTATAGCTAAAAACAATGCAAATAAATTGTTGGAACTTAGAAACCAATATTACACGTTTAATGAACGCTGTTGTGTGCCTCTACAAAAACAATAAAGAGTAACTATTTAGCGCGTTACATAAGAAACAGTATTCAGCTATGAAAATTGTTTGCAATAGACGTTCGTGACATGGTTTGGTTTGTAGAGGTATATAGATATTCATTATGTCGTTTTAAAAAATGCGAGTGCGTTTTTTTCTTGATTGTAATAAATATAACCACTAAATTTCCGTTCGCCACATTTGTGAACTAATTTATAACATAAAACATTAGAAAACCCCTGATCGTTTTGAAAAAAAAAAAAAAAACAGATTTTCCCGAAAGGAAGGTAATATCGAGGAACTTACAAATAACCCTCTCGGCAAGTAAAATTTGTCCATGGCAACGTATAAAATGCTGTAGAAATTTTCTTTCAAAGACGGCTATGTTAGTGAATCAATCTGAGGTATACCTCAAATTTTTAGATCGCTAAAGACCTCAGCTCCAGTTCAGCGATACATCTACAAAAATGTTACAATATTAAAAATAATAGACGGTATGAAATGTTTGGTCTGCGACTAACAGATACCTACTCACATAAATAACATATGTTCTAAGAAAAGCGCTGGTCACTAAGTCGCCCTAGTAGTTCGACTTCGAAAAAGTTAAGTCTACAAAGGAGTCTTCAAATGCTTCATCCAAAGTATTCTGCAAGAGAGACCTATGAAATTTTAAGGAACCAATATTCAAAGTAGTCAATATTCAGAGGAGCCCTTGAAGAGGTTGTCTACGAAGTCTTCATAGGAAGCGAGTGTTAGAAATGTTTTTGGGATCTTGTCTGATGAAGATTTTCTGAACTATAGAATATAGTTAGGGTATTACTTGCATACCTTCCTTGACAGTGGAAAATTCAGGAAAACAGTACCACATATGTCAAGAAAAACATTTAATACAAGCTACAATTTCAGATACCATGAATAGAGCAAATATTTCCAACGAGCAGAGACAGCGAAACGTTCTTAGTGAAGTATGTTATTTTCAAGAATGTAATAACTTGAAAGCAAATAACATGACATGTAAATGTACTGAAATTCTGTCTGCTGAAAACTACATTCTGCGTCCGTCATTGCCTCAAGATACTACTGCATCTCATCTGACAGATGCTTTGCAAGGTTTATAAGAGCTGGGACAGTAAATTGTAGGGACCTCAAAACTCGCGATTTCTTTTAGGGACAAGCTAGATTTCAAACCTATTTAAGTTCGTGTCACGTTCGCGATTTGTGCTTGACTTCTTTGACACATCCTGGAGAGCGCTGTGCTAAAAAAGAAGCACATACAGCATATACTGGGCTAATAATGGGGCATGACTGTGTTAGCGAGCAGCCAATAAACATCTGCTGTCTGCTTGAGAACATATTGTTACAAGTTTGAGACATGTGGGCAATTACCATGAGTTCTTTGGGATAGAGGTCTTATAATTACAAATAAAAGAGTTAAATTAAGTACTGGATTTAATAGCTCACAAAGCTACGAAATACACAAAACAGTAATCAACTAGAACTCTCACAACACAATTAGTTATGCACACAATTACTCCTGTGTCACAGACACGTTAATTAATTTTGACAGTTAAAGCACAAGAAAAGTCTACCATCAATTAATTAAACATTATAAATCACAATAAAATTCAGTCATAGATCCAATCAACAGTATTTCAATAATGACAATGTACAACCTTATCAGTCCGAAGTGGTGCTGGCTCACCATGTGCTGCGCAGCACCCCGAGTGCACCGCTGTCTTCACTCTTGAGGTCTTCTGTTCGACTCCCGTCGCGCACCTCCTCTTCGCCTGTCAGCCCGCCGCAGCAGTCCTCTTGTATCGCCAAACACTGCTCCGAAGGTAGCCGCCTGCCGCCTCACAGTAGACTTTGACGTCACCAAGATGTCTTCACCAG